>JAULJZ010008693.1:0-16607 GCA_032270985.1 Heliamphora pulchella | reverse complement strand
TATATATAGAGAGAGAGAGAGAGAGAGAGAGCGGAGGAGGAGGAGGAGGAGGAGGAGGAGGAGGAGGCGGAGAAGGGTGGTCGGTGGCGAAACGACGGCGAGGGCGGCGACAGATGTGGACGGTGGTGGCGGTGACCGGCACCGAAGATGGTCGCTGGTGTGAGAGGGGCGTCGACAAAATCAGGTGAGAGGGGTAAAATGTTGGAAATCAAGTGATAGAGAGAGAAGGGGGTAAAATTGGAAAATATGTAAAACATTAAACAGAATTAACTTATTTCTGTTAAGTCAGTAACGGAAGATTAACAGTTGAGTTAATTTGATACAAAAATTAAATCAGAGAGAGGGTTGGTGTCGTTTCAAAAAGTTTAAGGAGTGTATATGTTTTTGTCAAAAATCTCAAGAGAGGTCAGTGTAATTTATCTATTCTTTATTCATTTTTATACTCTTCCTTATGGGTAATTCTCTCCAAAGAGTTCTAGAGAATTAAAAGGGAAGGGAATTGGGATTAAAGAAACAAGGCAAGGGGCTCAAAGCCACCCCTCACCGTCGGCCTCTCCATCATCTGTTTATTTAATTTTTTCTCTTTCTCAAAGTGCATTGATTCAAAATCTTGTCTTCTTCTTCTCTTCTCCATCGAAATAACTTGAATATGAGAGTGAGTAAAGAGGCTTTCAGGATTTTCTGGATGATGAGAAAGGAAGCCTCGAAGCTTCTTAAGCCGTCAGCCCCTTCCTCTCCATTTCTCATTTTCTTTGCTTCTTTCCTTCATGTGAAGGCTTGTGTAAGAGCCTAACCTATTTCATTTTTGGAATAATTTAAGTGTTAACAGTGTTGGAATTAACGTAAAAGTTTGGTTTAAGTTCTTAAAAGCTATTTCAGCATTTCACAGCAGTCCAGTCGACTGGACGGACTGAATTGGGATTCAATCGACTGAACGATGTCGGCAAGGCTTATTTTTGCAATTTCAGTAGCCTCATCCAGTCGACTAGATTAGGGGTTCAGTCGATTGAACCGTGGATTTTTCCCGTGTCTATAAATAGTAGAAGCCTGGAGATATTTTAAAATTTTTGTTTTTCAGATTTGGTTTCTCTCTCATGAAACCTCTGCTTACTTTCTAGATTTTGACCGGCTCGGAGCTCGATTTTCAGGAATCGGACAGCGGATTCTTGATGTTGGTGTCGGGGGCTTCGCGTTCATCCGGACAGAATTACGTTTCGTTGAGGTTCGATTTTTGAGATGCCAAGCTTTTGGCTTAACGAGGTAGGATCTTAGACTATATGGTTGTTTAAGGGTGTTTCATGCAATTATATGTGTTTTTACCGGGTAAAAAATGCTTTAAATATCATATTTATGTTTAAACATTATTTTTTGGGTAAAAAGCATATTTTTTTTTGCTTTTCTTGGTTTATTACATCGTATGACTTGTGGATGTATGATTTTCAAAGGTGGTTTTGAAAATGATAGTTTTGTGAAAAATATCGACAGATTATGTTTTGGAGGTTTTGAAACGTTTTGTTAAAAATGGAGAAAAATATTTTAAAAATATTTTTGTTGATCTCCATGTTGATAGATGGATCTATATACATGCTTGATGTATATTTGTAAAAATATTTTCGTAGTCGAGCTACGGGTTGATTTTTGAAATATTTTTATAGACGTGCCGGGATACGGGTATGTGGCATGAGTTATCCTCAGTGGAAGTCTAGAAACGTGCGTAGAGTAGGTACCTTTGTTATTCGGGGTAGTTCCCATAAAGAAGGTGTAGGTGCTTTTGTCCTTCGATTTTAGTCCGTAAAGTCAGCAGTTACGTTGTGGTGGCTCCGTATAGAACTTGTCCTTACCTAGTAAGTCTTAAATGATTCATGGATTAGGTAATGGGCATGAGTCTATAGTTGTTATCTCTGTCTCTTTGTGGCAGAGTCGGTACATAGAATTCATTCTCTCTTTCCTCGGTGTGTGATCCGAGTAGAAAATAACGTTTTGCATATTGCTTTTCTTTAACTGTAAAAACGTTATCTTCATTGTTGATATGCATGGATTTACGAATGAAAACGTGGGATTTTATGAAGTAAAATCGTTTTGAGATTTGTGTTAGCCTGATGGAAAACTTGTTACATGGCGGGTTTTTGGTTGATTTTTGTGAGTCTGGCTGTTATTCTGCTTGAGGACTTGGAACTCCTCAGAGTTCTTAGAGTCGAGTAGTGGTTGTCGACTGTGGTAAGCGTTGTGCTTGGTATAACAGTTTATTTGGATGTTGGTCCAGAGTGTGTGGTTTGATGTCGAATGATAGCCATTTGTTTGCTTTGTCGGAGGACGACGATCATGCTTGGTTTGAGGTTGATCTGTATTCTTGGTATCAGTGAATTGATAGCGAGACATCGGGTCGTGTAGTGACGTGCTGTTGCACGGGAGGTATGATTGGGTTTATATAGGTTGTTGGATGCCTATGAGATGTTTTGTTTGCGGAATGTGTTTGGTCGAGCGACTTGTTGAGATCACGTGTTTTGTCGAGCGACTTGTTGAGATCAGGTGACTTGTTGAGATCAGTTTCTTACTACACTTTCCGTTGCTTGGTTCAACGGTTTATAAAAAGGAATTTTCAAATGGTTTATGTTTCATTTAAACTCTTGTGTTTCGAGGGAGATTTTTGAATGACTTAAGCTTTTTTAAAAAGAAAAGATATTCTTATCCAAAACATGTATTTTGTTTTAAAGGCTTGGTTTTGGGGCCGTAATCGTAGTCTTTTAGGCTATTCTTTTAAATCAAATAAACCCTCAGTAGTACGTTTTACAAAGGTTTTAGCCTTGTCTTGGCTTTCTGGTTTTCATCCCTTTGGTTTGGGCAGTTTTGGTGGTTGTTCAGTGGCTTTTCACGTGACCTGGAGTTTGGGGCATGACAGCTTGATTAACCCTTATTCTCCTACTAACATTGGTGGGTCAGAGAAACAAAATTGGAGTCCTAAAATCTCCTCTAGAGCTGCGACAATCCCTTGATTCAGCGCCGAAACTCTCTGCTTTTTTTATTATTATTTCCATTCTTTGTTCTCCCATGAAAGTTGATAAGAAGGGAGTTCTTAGAGGTTTTAAGAGGATGGGAATATGAAATTGAAGCCATTAAGGCAATTTCGAAGTCACCATCACTGCAGGTTATGCCATCCTTTTCATTGTGATTTTTTTTCTTTTCTTTCTTGTAAAGGTTTAATTAATACTCTTTCTCTCTTTACAATTGAAGAGTTTGAACATAAAATTCAAAGTCACCAAGGGAGGAATTAAATTTACATAGTAAAAGGAGTCACCTGGAGCTGTTAAAGAGGAACTCCTCAAAGTGGCTGAAACCCTGAGAGGTAGGATTTAGACTAATTTTGGTGCCTCGCTATGATTTGTGTCAAGTTACTTGATAATTTCATGAAAATCCTAATTTCTGTGAAATTAATTAAGATTCTAGATAATACATATGTTATTGGATTTGAGTTTACAATAGTTAATTGACATAGAACTTTGGATTAATAACCTAAACCTTGTAACTCAAAGATTTGAAGATTAGGGATCAAGTTGTTAACTCAGACCAAAATCATGAGAGTTTCGGTTAGAACCAAGATTTAAGATATAAATTGGTGGGTTTAAGACAATTAAATGTTGAGGATGCATTAGGGTTGAAGATTAGCCTTATTGAGGTTAAACGGTAAGTTGGTTATATAAAATTGAAGAGTTTAACTTAATTGTTTGGACTATGAGAAACTTGGATGCGAAAAATCTATAGTATGATGTTGTATAAATTGGTTCCTTTTTTAAAAAAAATTTAAATATTGGATTTAAAATTTGATTTTTGTTGAATATGAGAATGATGAGGAAAAGAGTTGAAGATAGTTTAAAGTAAAGTTAACTAAAAGTGGGAATTTAAATCGATGTCTTTGGATCAATGTATAAATTTGAGTGTACATGTTTTGGTTATGACATCATGGCTGATAATTGGAGTATGGAAGATACTGGTTTCTTGATGAATGAACAAAATGAGGTAGTTTTTAATCATAACTTTGTTGAATTATGGTGGCGAATTCAATTTATAATTGGGTAAATTACACTGACCTCCCCTAATGTTCACGAAACCATCAACCACCTCTCTTGTGGTTTTTAAAATGTCACCAACTTCTACTCATGTTTAATTTTTACAACAAATTAGTCCAACCGTTAAATTTTCGTTATTACTTTAACGGAAACCACCAAAACCGTTCAAAACCAGAATGGAGGGGATGCTAGGGTAGAGAGAGAAAGAAAAAAAAAAGAGAGAAAGCAAAAAAAAAAGCTTATGCGCCGCACAAAAAACCCACCAAAATCAGGACTTTTTTTTGCTTTCTCTTTTTTTTTCTTTCTCCCTGTACCCTAACCTCCCATTCCCTCTGGTTTTGGTGGATTTTGGTGGTTTTCATTAAAATAGTAATGAAAATTTAACGGTTCGATTAATTTAATGCAAAAACTAAATATGATGGGTGGTTAGTGACATTTCAAAAATCATAGGGGATGTGATTGATATTTTCGTGAATCTCAAGGGAAGTCAGTGTAATTTACCCTTTATAATTTAATTGGGAAACTTGAAATGATTACTAATTCATGGTTTATGGATTTGGGCTTTGTGCACAAAATGGTTATATTTAATGATATATGATGTATGAAAGTGAATCAATTGGTGTCGTGTTTTAGACATGATTACTGGAATTGTGGAGCAGATGTTTATAAATTTTGAATATATAGTGACTTAATTCCTTAAAGTGGTGTTATCGTCAAATATATGATATATGGGCTTGAACTTGAACTTAAGATGTGTGAAATTAATGAACTAAAAATCATATTTGAATGTATAACTACAAATTAGATGAAGATTGAATGAGGTAAATATCTTCGATTCACTACAACATTGTCAGCTTTAAAACATATTAATTTGAATTGAAAAAAATATAAAGTTATGACAATAGTGAGAATAAAGTAAATGTGAATTAGAAAGGAAGCATTTATATGCAAATATGAAACAAGAATTGAGATATATAAATAGTTTTAACTCATGATATAAACGCGTGAGTTCGAAGATATAAATGTTGCGATTGAGGCTAAGAAATGCGAAAGCTTGAGCTTTGCAAATTAAATTAATAGTATGATTGGAGATATGGAAGAATAGTGGAATTCTTGTCAAATTTAAGAATTTTATGTGGAAATGTTCAACAAAATGGTTTGAATTCATCAAAATGAACGTTGAAATATAATGAGAAGAAAATGGATTCAAAGGCTAAAGGGTGAAATTGATTGAATGTCAACAAGCGGTTTGATTATATGAAATTTGGTTTATTAATGGTTTAATGGCTTGAGGAATTGAATTGGGGAGATGGATTCCCGGTTGTTAATGAATAATGATATAATTAATCGAATATTGTACCAAGGATAGTTGAAGTGAATGTGATAAGTTGGGCTTGACGAGCTCCGCGGTAAAAGGCCAAAAACTTGCGCAAGATGGGTGCCGCGTGCCCTTGGGTTAGCCCCCGTAAAACGGATGTGATTGTTTTGTGGTGAGTTATAGAGCCATCTATTATCTAACGGCTCTGCATAACCTGTTAGGAGAATAAGGAGGGGCTTCTATAAGTTGCACCCTACGTCGGTTCAGTATTTTGATTAATAAAATGAAAATGAAAGTGAAATGTGCATAACGAACTGAAAAATGTGAAAGAAAGTAATGGTTCTATAAAGGATAAGAAGTGAATTAATACTTGGGTAACCGGTCAAGAGAAAATAAAGACAAATGCAAGAACCAAAGAATGATAAAGAGAAAATGTAACTAATGTCAAGAAAAGTCAAGAAATGGAAGAAATGTAAGTTTACGTGAATGAATAAGAGAAGAGTTATGAGTTTAGTAAAAATGAAAGATGGAATGATTAAGAATAAGTCAAGAGGAAAGCCCCAAATTTTAAGAGTTGAGAAATTAAAATGAATCAGTTTTATCTTAAAAGTTAATATCAAATGGGGGTGTATGTGAATTGTGAAATGAGTAAAGAAGGTAATAAAAGTAGTTGCATTATACCATGTTCATTCATATCTCACAAGTCATGTATTGCATTTTCTTTAGTCTTTATCCTATTGGTTTTGGCTCACGTTATTGGTTTACAAATGTTTTACAGGTTCTGACAAGCAGAAGAAGGCGTAAGAAGTACCTTGACTGTTATATGAGATTTGAAGAAGAAAGATGAAGATTTCTAATTTAAAAAATGAAACTTGTATTTTATTAGTTTGTATAATAAAAATGAAGTTTTTCTTTGTACTTGAGCTATAAACTCTTTTAGTTAAATGGTGTACTTTGAGGGTTTAATTCTATTAAGTATTATGCATATGAAATGGTTGGAATGGATGTTTACCTAGTTCTAGAAGGTTTTGGTTAAAACATGGATGCATTCATATTGAGACTGGAATTGTTGGCTATTGAATAGTTTTAATTGTGATTGTGAGTTGAAATCAGGCTAAGCCTGAGTATAAACTGTTATTGAGTTTGACAGGATTTTCAGAAAATTTAGGATAGTTTGAAAAATGAAGAAGGCTCTGCAAAAATTTTCAAAAAAAAAAAAAACACTAAAATTAATTATAAAGTTTGATTTCTAAGAAGTATATTGGTTAGTTTGCTTTCTAGCGTGTTGACGCTTGAGCGGTGGTCAGTTCTCTCGAGCGGACCAAGCTATTTCATGGGCTTGTTCGTGCTTTATGAAACCAGTTACTAGTTAAATTAAAGATATGTTTGAATCAAAAACTTATTTTTTTATTAAGTTTCTCATGCTTGAGCTATAATACGAGTTAGTGTGGTTTGGCTCACGTGACCCAGGTTTGGGGTGTGACATTTATCCCCAAGGAGTAACCCATAATAAGTTAAGAGAGACCTTAATCCATCTGTTCTTACACACCTCTAATACCCCTCTCACCATTCTCAAGCTTGAATTTATGACCATGAATCAAAACACAAGAAATAAAGGCGTCAAGGTTGAGTTTTTGGGGCTATTTAGTATAAGTGGAGTGTTTTTGAGTTTGCATGAGATTTTTTATGAGTTTCATGACATCTCTAAGTTTTAGAGTTTTTATATATGAGTACTCAAACCATGCATGCAAAGAAAATAAGTTAAAACATAACATGCACCATGTTAGGAAGCTAGAACATAACATGACTTAAGATTTGGAATTTTTAGCTCTCTGTCTTAATTTTTGAAAAATCATAACTAATTTTAGAAAACACTTCTGGGTGTGTGGTTTGTGTCCAAACTTTTATTTTTGTGTTATTTTTCATCTAAAATTGGTTTAAACTGATTTGAATGAGTAAAACTAGAAATATGACCTTTCTACCAAAACATGTCATTGTTAGACCAATCTGTGTTGCAGAGCTAAAAATTATATTTTAAAAAGAGATCTGAGCTTTGGTGTCTTCATTAAAGTTGTAGCCAACATGTTTATCTAGCTACCCATCAAATATGAGCCTCTTTTGTTGAGATATGATTGGTCAAAACCTCTCTATTCATGCTTAGTGGTTAAAAGAGCTTACTGTTACATCTTTTTGCGTAGCCCAAATCCCCTATTTTTAGTGACCTATTCCAAAAGTGATCTTTATGGAAAATGTTAAGCACATTTCAACCTAAATGCTGTCCAGATATTAGGTCCATGAGCCTTTTTTTGTTTCCTCAAATGAATTTTGAACTCTCTGTACTTTTTATTAAAAACCCACCTCTGCTGAGTGTTATGATGCCAACTGAACATATTTTCTGAATCACGTCATTTCTCCAATATTTTTCTTAAGAATCACCCTGAGCACTTTTCATGAGGTTTGTATAGAACATCTTGAACTAAAACATATCCAAAATTAAGTTTGAAAGGACCAGTTTTGATGCCCCAAACCCGAGTCTAACATAGACCATTTTAAAGCAAATTTATTAGTGCTGCAGAACCGTTTTCGTTTGCGAAGGCCAAACCACCTAGTTGCTTTAGGATTTAGCCAAAGTGTTTTTTATGAAAGTTGTAGGGAATATTTTTATCCAGTTTGTGACCAAAAATCAAAACCTAACTTCAGGTTTAAGTGCCTCAAAAACTTGATGCAATTTGAAATTATGTTGTTGAAGAAAGTGACAAAATCGTTATGTTAAATCCTTAAGCAAGGTAAGGATTAATCAGTGTTTAGTGTCTTTTAGTCATAAAAAGAAGGTATAGCCGTGGTCCTTAAAACCAAAGAAACATTCAAAGGTCTGAATCATTTTAGTACTTCACGTTCTATAGGGGTAGAATCCCACGTTTACAGTTAAGTTGGTTTTGCTTGCTAGGCACTGATGTATTATTACCCGAGGGTCAAGCTTAGCTCATTGGCAAAGGCTCAGTTCTTGCACGTATAAGATAATGTGAGAGTGATTAGCCATTGTCTATAACAAAATCTGTGAATGATGTTTTAAAATAATTTGATGTGCATGTTTTGAACTATGACTAGTTTGTTGAATAATCGTATGAATTATTGTTTTCAAATGCCATGATATTTTATATTCAAATGTACTATCCATGATCTTTTGAAGAAGCATGATGTTTTTATAAAAGTATTGTCAACATTATGTTGTTGTTCTAAAGTGCCAAGTTACAAGAGTTTTTAGCCCTTTATATTCCGTTATTGGGGATGTTACCCAACTATGAGTTTTTAATTTGTCCCCACAAGGGAGGTTTCCCGTTGAGTTGGGTTTTTTACCTTAAAGGCTTTTGGACTGAGTCTCAAGTTACAACATATACCACTCGTGCTTGGTGGAGAGTGGTCTTCATTTCGTCACGTTGCTATTCGCGCATTGTAAATTGAGGTTACGAAACCGTCAAAACTTCTGGTCGTGAGGTTAACGACTACTTGGACACTGCTGGGGTTCGGGTTTTAGTTATGAGAAAGTGGCTTTTCATTTCATTGTGGCGGTTGAGTTAAGATATATTTTTGCCACACTGAGAAAACTCTATATAACTAGTGATATTTTTATGATGAAGCAAATACCTTAATTTTTACGCTTTATGTGGGAAGCAAATACCTCAACTTTTCATAAAGTGTTTTTTTTTTTCATTTATCTTTAACTAAGTAATTGTCTTTTTTTTCTGTTTATGATAATACTAAGTGCACTCTCCTGTAATCTCTGTAGTTGCAGATGACAGAAATAATTAGAAATTGGTCCACCACAGGCGTCGTCTTGCTGCTTGAAGCTGGAGTCGGCTGTCTTTTTGCTTTAGCTTTCTTAGTATAGTTTTGTACCTAGAGAGAAACATCGTATGCTAAGAATGAAAATATATGTTTTTTTTAAGACGTAATGTATGTCCTTGAGATGGTGCATCCTTAGAAGTTTATGTTTATCTCTTTTTTGAAAGGCTAAAAAGACCACCCTATGCCTGGTCTTTTTTTTAAGGCTACTGGGCCTAGGGTGGGATCATACTCCTCTGCATAGGTCGAGTACCTTGCAGGAGCGGAGTGTGATATTATCAACAATTTTGATTGTTTGGATTGTCTAAAAAATTATGTGAAATAGTTATTTTTTTATTTTTAACAAATTTTTTTATAATTCTAAGTGATTGTTTGGATTGTCTAAAAAATTTAATTTTTAAGAAGTTTAACTTTTCAAAAAATAAAAAAATATTAGATTGTTTAGGATAATTTTTTATAATAATTTTTTTATTTTTTGCTTTTTATTGAAATGTCTAAAATATTTTTACTTTTAACTTTTAAGTTGTAGTATTTGGGACATTGGCACAACTTTTTTTTTGTTTTCGTGAGTAGGATTGACTTTTTTTATATAAAGGTGTTATAGTAATTTTGTTTGAAAAAACTAAGGTGCTTGGGATATGTATTTGTTTTTTTCTTTGAATTAAAAGATAAAAAAAAATGTTAAGTTAGCTTTCTTTTAAACCAAATAGTGCAACTCAAAAGTCAATTTTTTTGTAAAAAAATCAGCTTAAAAGGTAAACCAAATTGGCCCTAGGTTTATTTTTTTATATTTTTTATATTCTTGAGAATTTTAATTCCAAGAAAAATTAAAAAAATAAAAAAATTTAACTAAAAAATTAAAAAATTAAGGAAAAAACATGATTAGATATTTTAACTAAAAATTAACTTTTTTGCCTTAGTGAATTTTCTTCAATTGTGATTAAAAGATAATTTATTTTTAAGTTTTTTCATAACGATAAAAGTAAAAAAAGTAAAGAATGTATACCAAATATAAAAAAAATTCTCAAAATTAAATAATTATATTTGTTATGACAAACACTACTGCCTTTGGTCTAAAGGCCTGATGGCTTTTATGAAACCTTTTTCATCATTTTTAGAATTTTTTATTTTTTAATTTAATTTTTTTATTTTTTCAAATCGCTATGGTTATAAAAATCATAGTATGCCCTTTCAAGTTAAGATGGAAAAACCTTCACAAAACACGAAAAGAAATTTAAAAAAAAAAACCAAAAAGACCTATTAAAACCCTATTGGTAACTGCATATTTTATTTTATTTTACTTTTTGTGTTTTTAGTCGCAAACTAAATTTGTTTAAAGTATGTTGTTTGGTAAATTAGCTTTTAACCTAATTTTTTTGAAGTTCATTATTTGAGTAAAAAGATAGCTTTTTACTTTTTTTCCAAATAGAACGGTTTTGCCAATTGAAAATAACAATTATATGTATGTGGTAGTACTGCAAATCAATTATGTATAAAGGATATTATTGTTTTTAAAAAATAGAAAAAGTATATGTACCCAAAAATAGTACCTAAAATTTTATCTCAAAAGTAATTTGTAGGGTATAGATTTATATTTAATAGGATGTGGAACACACTCTAAGTAAATCTTAACCATCCACTTTAAATTTTGAGTAGTTTTCTGTATTCATAGTATTGCTGTTAAAAATAATAGAAGTTTGAATATGATATTCTAAAAATTAGTGTTTTAATTTTACTTTTTAACTTTTTGTTTTTTGTTTTTTGTTTTTTTGCATTTTGAGTAAAAAAAAACTAGTGTAGCCAATCAAGACCTAGGCTTTTTTCATCTTATCTAAATTTTTAGAAAATTCTTGAATAGTTTTTTTAATTTTATAATTCCTCATTGCAAAAAGATCTAGGAAGTATGTTCATTTGAATTAATGCTAAAAAAAGCCATATAAAAAAGGGAATAATTATTTTTTGGTTATATTTAGTAGCCTTGTTTATGGGCTAACTCTCTCCCAATTTTTGACTATTCTATAAGATTTTTTTTTTGAATTTATAATTATTGTAGACAAATATGACCTTATATTACTAAGATATAGGTATATATATACATATATATGTCTCCATTTGTAAGGAAGTTTTATACACCAAAATAGGTATATATATATATATATATATATATATGTCTCCATTTGTAAGGAAGTTTTATACACCAAAATAGGTAATTGATTGAGTACATTTTATCAAAAATTGCAGTGATCTAATATTTTGACTCATTGTCGTTCAATTGTGGTAAGAGAGAGTCCCAATAAACTAATCTCAAATGTTAAATGTAAACTTGTTCCTTATTTTGGTGGAATGCATGCTTATTTATAAGGGTGTGTAGTATAGTGTCATAAAAGAATTCAAATTCTTGATAATTATCTCTATTTTATTTATTTTAAACAGATAATTATCTAAATTTAAAATTATCTTTTTCATTTACTTTTTTAAAGAGATAATTATTCAGTGATATAGTTATATCTTCTTCATTTATTTTTAAAGAGATAATTATTTAGGTAAATAATTATCTTTTTTAAGAGATAATTATATAATAACATAATTACTTGTTTTTTATTTATTTTGAAAGATAAGTATGCACTTTTAATTTGATTTAGAAAAACATTTATTTTTCTCTCATGTAGGTTTTATGTGACAAGTGGCTTAATTTAATGAAGCTCTTAGTGTAATGACCATAATTAACATTTTGTACAACATGAGGTCCAACAAAAAGAGCTCCGACTCTTAAAGTCTATTGTGTTAAATTTGACCAAAATATATTTATTACTCTAAATACTTTTTCTTTCACATCAAGACCTTATCCCTCCATCTCTGATGACCACAGGCGAGCTTCGATGACCACCTTTGACGAGCTTAAGTGACCATTTTCGGCGAGCTCTGCCAATTAACTCTGACGACTTCCGATCACTAATTCTGATAACTTTCTAGCGATCAATTTCAGTGACTTTCGATGATTAATTCCAGTAACTTTCCTTCGACCTCAGACCACCAACTTCGTAGACTTTCGACGACCAACTCTGGAGATTATTAAAATCAGAAATAAATTTATTTGTTTGCATCAAAAAATAAGTGAACATAAATAAGTTTCACTATTCAAATATAACTAATAGTGAAAATTCTCTTTAGTGTTCACTTACAAAAAAAATGTAGATAGATTTATCTATTTGTATCAAAAAATAAGTGAATAAAGATAAATTTCACAGTTCGAATACAACGAATAGAGAAATTTCTCTTTAGTATTCACTCACACTAAAATCAAAAATAAATTTATTTGTAAATATCATGCTTGATATAGTAAAAGTGATAAATTTATTTATAAAAATTATTCTTGAAAAATAAACTAACATGTAAATAAAATTTATTTATTACAAATAAATTTATTTCAATGAAAATTTATTGTGGAAGGGATAAAACTAAGTAACATTTGTCAAATATTAAATAAATTTACCTGTAAATATTGTCATTAATATACTAGAAATGATAAATTTATTTGTAAATTTTTTTTTTGAGATAAATTTAATTGGATTTCAAAAGTGGTTGGCTGAGAGCCCAATTATTACGGATATATATATATATATATATATATATATATATATAGGCCGCCCCAGTGCGGCAATGCTTAACAGACGAGGCCGCGCATGCGCTTTGACACCGTCTCTGTCGCCGCCAACGCAGCCACGCCCAGACCACCTCCCCCCACGCCATCTCGGCGCTACTAGCTCTGCCGTCCTCGAAACTCCGCGGGGCATGTGCTCGCTCCCGGAGCTTGGTCTACTTGTCGCGCTTGCAATTCTAGGCGGTGGGGCTCTCTGCCGGCATGTCACTTGATTGATTACCGACTTCGAAAGGCACGGGAAAGCCTCCAGTGTCGAACTCTCTAATGGCGGCGATCAAACGGTCGCAGGCGAATCAGATAAGACACCCCGACATCTTCCATTTGTGCTAGCAGATCTAGGCTGCAAAGTCAATTGTCGGTCTCGTGCGCGAAGGTCGAGTTCGCCGGCGGTGATGCTGGCCGACTGTGGTGCTGCCTGCGATGAAGGTGGCCGAAGGTGGTGAGGCCGGCTGTGGCGAGGGTTTATGTCAAGTCATTAGGAAATAATGAGTAAGAAATAATTTTGTTTATAAAATTATCGAGTATCAAGTTAGAGGAATTTAGACTTTAAAATTTTTAAAACACTGAATTTAAGAAGTTATAGAAAAATAAAGTAGACTAAATAAATTAGAAGGATTAAGAATTAAATTTACCACTAATTATTCCTAATTTAATTAGCCGAAAACTTACCACGTGAAAGATTACATTGTTTTACATATGGTGACAAATAATTAGATGAGTTTGTACCATTTAATTTGGACTACTTTAATACATGACAATATTTAATTTGATAATAATTGTAATATGTTTTGAGTTTTGTAACAAGTGGCAATTTATAATAGACTAAAATTTGCATGTGTACAGTTATTTTTTTAGGAACAAATATGTCTAAAATTATGAGGCGAATATTATTGAACCGGTTTGACTTTCATATTGGATGATTTGCAAATATAGGCTAAAAAGTACATCAAAATATGCAGCTCATCAAAAAGATTGAAGAGAAGAAAACCTTTTTTTCTGTTCAAGTTTTAGTATATTTGGAGGAGAATACTGTGGGCTCCAAGAACTACAGAGTCATAACACAGGTCACCCTTAAAGGTAAAGAATTTGTCATGCTATGAGAAATTCAAACCATGACCTCAATTGAATAGCCTTGCAGAAGTTTAAAACCAAATTCCTCGTGGGTTATGTTTTAGACTTGAAAATCAAACTAAATTAAGGGAGGTTAGCCTATCAATTCGACCTGGCACAATAAAGGTAAGCCCAAGCATAATTTTGAAAAACAAGCCATCCCCATGATTTGAGATTCTGAGTAATGCAAAGTAACCGAGAGCAATTGAGAGAGGTCAGTATATTAGTCCGACCTAGCAGGGTCATGGCCATGTCATTTGGTCTAAAGGGACCACTGTCCTAACTCGATCGACCTAGGCCGAGGTGAAGCTCGAAGATAGCTAAGTAGAAATATGCCCAAGCTCCATGCCAGCTCGAGAACATATTAAGTAAACTTGAGGACTTGTTAGTCGAGCTCTACAAATTATACCAATAGCTTATAGGCTTGACACAAAAGTCGACGAACCAAAGCTGGTGAGCTTAATCCCTGCCAAAACCAAAAGAACACTCCATGTAATTATTATTAAGGCCACAACACACAAGTTATGACTGACTTGATAGATTGGACATATCATATCGTGAGAACAAAATCCAAACCAAAGCTTGTGTATAAAGAAAAGGAAGACCTCACACCATCCAGGTACGCAACATACACTTGGGCCAACAATTTGTCCATATGTCCTCACTCTCAAACCTTAATTGACTTGATCATCAAAGTGACCTCCGATTGAACCCTCAACCGGCTAGTACTAACCCTTGTGTAGGAAGAGGTGGACACCACTCACTCCGTCAGCGGTTAGCATGAACAGAATCGTGGATCTTAATCTCAAATCTCTACACAAACTAATAAATGGTGGTTTTGTGAAATCGAATGCTTGCAATCACCCACAAATTATAGGTAAATCGATTCATTTTTCGCATACTTTCTAACCTGAAAGACCTAATTTCAAGGTCACTTAAGGTCTGTTCTTCTCTTTTCTGTAGTTTTCTCATATCTATATAATATTACTATTATATTATTACTAAAGTTTCGTTTATTTTATGAAAAAAAGAAAAAAAAGTAACCATTTTCTTTTTTTGTATGCGTATTCAGTTGTCTCAAAAAAATATAAGACCTATTATAACAATTATTTGTGAAAAATATTTTTCTACCAAGCACACCCTGTAAAAAGCATAAGATTATACATCACAACAAAGTTTTAAAATTAAATGTTCTATTAACTTTCTTACACACTAATAATGTAACGGCAATCAATTCCCTTGTATATTTTCTTTTCCTTCATCTCCTGAATTTTTTTCTTGTGCGATTTTTCTAACAATTGAACAGAGCATAACGAGCTCAACTCTTCTTGTACACAAAAGTAAGTACACAAAGTTAGGTCCAATGTTGCTCCTTGTATTGTTAAAAAGATCCAATGGCAAGTTAGATACAGATGTAGAAGTCTAGATAGTGAAGTTAGGTGGATTCTCCCATTAATATACAATTAACAGAAAATACTTCAAATTCTCTCTCCCTCTCTTGTCTCAAGAGATGAAGAGATAAAACTAGATTTTTCTATGTTAGTCCTAGGCAACTCAAGAGGGGGGTGAATTAGGTTTTAAAAATAATAATAACTATTTTAAAAACATTTTTCAAAGCCTTTTAATTTCTCAAACAAATATAGTAAATATATCAAGAATTAAAGTAATGAAGAAATTAAAGAGGCTAAAGAGAAAGATAATGAATCAGACACCAAGATTTATAGTGGTTCGGTGTCTTCCAAATCTATATCCACTCCTCAAGACTACCATTGAGAATTTTCACTAAGATAGAATGCTTCACGGGTGCATTCAAAACCTTTTACAGCCTCAAGAAGATCCTACAAAACAATTCATATTTTTTTCTAATATCTCTTGAGTACTTTTTTAAAGAGTATCGCACGCTCTCTTAAAGGATTAAAGGTGACTCACCCTCTATTACAATAAATGTATGGGAATCAAAGATAGATTCACTCACTCACTCTCTTTACAAATGATTGGAAATGAATGAATACAAAGAGGTAAGAATCGGCTGGAGAAGTTATTGAGCAAAAAATGCTTGCTTGAATATTTGAACTTTTGATTTAGGCAATAGAATAGTGTCCAGTTCTTCTAAACTTCGAAAATTAACTCCTTATATAACTATCTGAAGTAAATGACCGTTGGTGGGTTGGTGGAAGCAATTAATGTTTTAAATCCAACCGTTGGAACCATCACGAGATTTAAAATCTATCGCAGGGGTTGACTCAAAACCATTTTGTGTCGACTCAAAATATCTAGGGCTTGGTTCCGCAAGTGATTGTGTTGACTCGTTTCTTCAATGATGTCGACACAAAATCTACATCTTTCTCACCCACACGGTGGTGTCGACTCATAGAGCTTTTGGTATTCACTCGACCATTACTTCAGTTTTTGAAGAGAGACCTTTGGTGTCGACTCATATCGTCTTTGGTGTCAACACTATTTGTCTAGCAAGCTACTGGAATTTAGGTGTCGACTCATCTTCGTTTTGGTGTCAACTCATAAAATTGCAATCGGCCTCGGTAGTTTTAGAGTTGACTCATTTTGATCTGGTGTCGACTCAAAAAACTGTAGACAGTCTCAGTTATTTCGG
>JAULJZ010008682.1:0-16607 GCA_032270985.1 Heliamphora pulchella | reverse complement strand
CAGATAGCATTTTTTAAAAATAACACCAGTGCATTTGAATAAAAGATCATGATATCACAATTTTTCATGCTTCAAAATATGTATGTAAAGCAAATTTAAAGCATAATTCATGCATTTCTGTTCAAAATAATATTTAAGTACTCCCACATGCATTTATATTCAAAATAATATTATATTTATGTTCAAGATAATACTTAAGCATCTCATCTCGATTTAGGCATGACAAAACTCTCTCCTTTTTCTTGATCCCAAAATTTTTAATCCTCCGGTGGTAAAATCTCAATGCATAAGAGAGAGAGAGAGAGAGAGAAAGAAAACTGGTGGTCGGCGACGATGGCGGCTGAGCGGCGTCGAGATAGCGGTGGTGGTGGCGTTGCGTGTTTGGCGTAAAAGCTCACTGTGTGGGATATATATATATATATATATATATATATATATATATATATGTTGCCACCAAGTGCCTCCTCTTTTTCGAGAAGAGTAATGGGAAATACAATTTTATTAGAAATGTATTAAGGTTGTGCTTTTGAAATCTTATTAAGAGGGGTTTTTCCCTTAATAGATTGTGTGCGTATGGGATTTCTAAGGGTTATTACCTCGGAGCGAGAGCTTTGAGACATTGGATACAACTTATTTTGAACCCAACAAAAATTCTTGAGTTAGAAAGTCATGTAGAGAATTGGTTTCTCATTTAATAAATTCAATATCAAATTCAAATATATTTAGTATAGCTTGCCATCAAACAAAAATTTGTTTGGAAGCTATATTTTTAATATTTTTTTGTAAAATATCATTGACAGCTTTACAATCAATTTTTAATAAGAATTTTTGATTTAAAAGTTCACTTTCAAATTTAGTAATACATAAAACTATTGATAATATTTTTTTTTGATAGTAAAATAATTTAATTGCGTGGGTTTCCAAATTTCACTTGTAAAACGAATAAGTTGTTCTTTACCTTGATGACGTTGTTTGAGAATATTTCCATAACTAATATCTAATGCATCGGTTTCAACTATTTTGAAAGTCGTAGGAATTGATAAATATAAACATGGTAATTGTTTTGCGTGTTGTTTGATTTTTTGAACAACTTTTGTATGTTGATGTTGAGGTGTCAAAGGTTTTGGGTTTTTCGTTATCTTTGATAAAACAATTTTGTGTCTTTATATAAATCTTGATAAAATTCAGATATATAATTAAGACTGCATAAGAATCTTTGTAATTGTGTTTTATTTATAATTTCATCTAGAAATTTATTACCAAATTAAATTGATCTGTCAATTGGAATAATTGTTCATTTATTAATTTGATGTCCTAAAAAACGAACATTTAATTGAAACAATTTTACTTTTGGAGCACTTAGAACTAAATCATTAGTTTTAATGATATTATAAAATTTATGTAAATGTTTAATATGTTGAGAAATAGATGGGAAAAAAATAAGTATATCATCTATATAAACAATGCAAAAGTAAGTATATGGATTAAAAATATCATTCATATTTTTTTGAAATTCTGAAGGTGTATTTTTTAATCTAAATGGCATAACATTTCATTCATGATGACGAAAAAGTACTGTGAATGCAGTTTTATAATGATATTTTTCATCAATTTGTATTTGCCAAAACGCTGATTTTATATCAAATTTGGAGAAAATTTTTGCTTGATTTGGTCGATTAAGTTAATCTTTTTTATTAGGAATAGGATAACGAATCCATTGTAAAACTTTATTTAATGGTTTGTAATTGATTACTAAACAAGGTATACCTCTTTCTAATTCAGCATTTTTATTTACATAAAATGCTGCACAAGAGTATTGTGATTGGCTTGGTTTGATTAGTTCTTTTATTAATAAATCTTGAATTTTCTTTTTACAATATTCCAATTGATTTTCACCCATTTGAGACGGATGAGCTTTTGTAGGAATAAATTTTTCATGAAATTTTGGTTCATAAGGTAATTAGATTATATGTTGTTTTCTATGCCAAAAAGCATGAGAATTATTAGAATATAAATCTTTTTCTATGCTAACATTTATTTTCATAGCACTGCCATCAGCAGTATGAAGATTTTGTTTTGTCTTTTTAAAATATTTTAGATTAATCCTTCACAGATACAATTAAGATCACCTCCAGAGTCGACTAAAGCCATGGACTCAGCAAGGAATTCATCTTGGACAATAAGATGGATTTTGATATACTATTTTTGGAACATGATTTGATTTAAAGATGAAAAATTAGTATCATTAATTTGTAAATTGGGATTAGTTTCAGGTTCTTGTATTTTAATTCCTTTATTTTTATTTTTTTTATTTTTTATTTTTGTTTCATTTGTACTAGGAGAAGGATCAAAAGAGAGTCATAGGTTCTATTTTATCATTTTCTAGAGTATATATTATAGTTTGTAATTGTTTAATTTCTTATTTTAATTGATTAAGTTCTTCATATAAATATGGAAGAGTAGGTGTTTGATTTGGTGTTGTTTGTTGTAATCTTTTTAATATATTTTTAAAATCACATTTGGTATAAGAAAATGAATTTTGAAATTGTTGCGTTTTATTATTTACTTAGTCAATATAATTTAGAATAGTATCTTTTCGTGTTTCAGGATCATTTATTTAATTAAGAGCATCTAAAATATTTTGTTCTTCTTGAGATAAGACATTAATTCTTAATCTATTCATTTTTAAAATTGCTTGATTGTAATCATTTTGTATTTAACATTTATGGCAACAATTTTGATTGTTATCTTCATCATTATCTTCATAAGATGTATTGATGTGTTGATTTAATTCTTCTAAATCTAATGAATAATTAGAATTGTCACTTTCAGTATGAGATACTTTTTGCGTCACTTAGGATGTGTATTTAATAAGAGATTTTGTAATTGTTGTTTTAATTCATTAGAACAGTTTAATTTATTTATTTTTTGTTTAGTATAACAGTTATTTGCTAAATGACCTATTTTACCACATTTCCAACAAGAAATATCCTTTTTTGAGGTGGAAGCATGATTAGTTGTGTGAGACTCGGTTTCGTTTTATTTTCATAATGTTTGTTCGATGTGTTGGTTATTGTTTTAATTGTTATAGAACTACATGTTTATATATGTGTTATGCATGCGTGGGTTTGGTCCTGCTTCTTTTGTTCAACTTTTCACTCAGCGATGGCCGCTTGAGCGATGCTCTGTTCGCTCGCGCGGGTTTGTGGCAGAGAGTTGGGTCGGTGGGGGGACTGCTCGAGCGGAGCCCTATTCGCTTGAGCGAACAGCTTAGCGCGAGATTCTATAAAGACAGCCCATGCCTAGGTTTTTGAATCAAAGCTTGTCTTGTAAGTTTTTTCTTTTCTCTCTACACAAAATCTCTGCTTTCTCTCTAGTTTTAAGCTTAGTTCGGATTTGGATCATGGCGTTTGAATAGTCGATCCTCGATATCTTTTTGCCGTGGGCTTCGTGTTCATCCGAACGAAATCGCGTTTTGGCGACTTTGTTTTCTCGTCGGTGTTCAAAGTTTCGAGTTTTAACTCGCCGAGGCAGGATTCTAAACTATCTTTTTTAAAAAAGGATGATACATGTAATTATATGCATTTTCTACCGCTTTAAGTGTTATAAATGTTGAATTTTGTGTTTAAACCGTGTTTGGTTGGGACAAAAAGCATGTTTTGCTTTTGTTATGGCTTATTACAAGGTTGGTGGACGTGTGGATGTCTCGTGGTTTTCAAAAAGGTGGCTTTAAAAACGGAAAAATTTATATAAAAGTTATGAAAATCGCATTTGGAGGTTTGGAGCTAACCCTTGGGGTTGAACCTTGGTTTTAAATGTTTCGGTTGAAATGGTGAAACATTTAAAAGATGTTGGTCGTTTTTCTTGGTTATGGACGACGTGGAAGAAGGTTGTTGGACGTTTTGTATATGATTAATGTATTGCTTTAAACGTTTTCGTAGTTAAGCTACATGTTTTTAATGATTCAGTAGATGTATCATGACAATGCGTGTGCATTTGGGCCACCATTACTCCTCGGTGAAAGTTTGAAAACTTTGCGTATGTAGGTGCTTCGCTCCTTCAGGTTAATCCCTGTAAATGAAGTGGTTGTCCCATTGGGAGGCGTCCGTTATTGTAATTCCGTATAGAACTTGTTATTATCTAGCGGGTCATTGGATGCCCCAGAACTAGAATAATGAGCGAGAATCTATAGTTGTTACCTTGGTCTCCGGTGCGACAGAGTCGGTACATAGAAATCATTGTCGGTTGTGGGAACCGAGTGAAAAATAACGTTTTGTTAATGTTTTTCTTAACTGTTGGACGTTATTTGCATTATATGAAATATGTGGTTTTGAGGATGAAAAACCGTTTTGAGGCTCTCGTAGTCGAGTCTATTCTATGCTATGTGATTGCATGTCCTGTTCTATTTCATTATAGTTTATTCCTATTGGGTTTCTGCTCACGTTGTGAGATTTTGAAAACCTTTTTCAGGTGACTGTAATCACGAGAGATGTTCTAGTGGAGCCCGAAGAGGCGGAATATTTTCGTAGTTTTCTCTTTTGTTATGGAATCATGTACAGATATATATGTATTTTGGATTCACAACATGTTATGTAAGGCGCTAAGGCTATGGTGTCATATGATTGTTTGCATGAGAGATACGAGCTCGTGTTGGGTTGGGAATTCTCGGTTTAAAAGGTTTTGTTATGGTATAAAACGTAGGGATCTAAGTTTTCGGGTTGAGAGAAGTTTTTTTTATCGAACTGATGTTTTATCCCTATATTTGGCTTATTCAAATCGCTATTCAGAGATTATGTTTTTAGGTGTGTTTTTGGGACTTGAGAAGATTTTCTGGCTTATCGCTGGAAAATATCTCGGGTGTCTCACCGCTCGAGCGGGCCTCTGAGCGCTTGAGCGGACAGTCGCTGTGACTAAAAGTTGGGTTTTGTTTCGAAAGAAGATTTTGGTTGGAGAAGCTTGGGGGTAACACTTTTTGATTCAAAATGACATATTTTGTTAATTGTTTTACAAGTAAAATATTGTTTTCGTTTTGATCTTCGACCCGTTTGAGTTTGGACGATTTTGGTGGATCGTGGTATCCCAAAATGGTTGTTCTGTGGAATTTTCATGTGACCTAAGTTTTAGGGCGTGACAACTTGGTATTAGAGTTCTGGGTTCGAATATCTAAGAGCCTTGGGAAAAGGTTGCATCACCCATGAGGATGATTGCGTGCGCTTGATTGCCTATATCTAAATGTTCTCATAATATCAGTATGATAACATGTTGAGTACGTAAATGCTGTACGTGTATGCGTGAGCATGGGGGTTGGGCGTTAGGATTGATTAGTCTTGTCTTTTGGTGTTTGGATTAACAAACTTAGACGCTAAGTTAGAAATGCGTTTGGCCAACGTATTATCTAGCAAGGAATCTAAGTGGGTTACCCAAATTAACTCATCACTTTTGTCGATTCTCCTCGGTTTGTGAGGTGTGTCTACATGATCTTGAATGGTTATATGTTAGCATGATTGTATGTTTTATGTTAGTGATAACATGATGAATGAAAGTTAATGTTGTTATGTTCTATGTTGCTTTCGTATAGAAGTTATGTCGGTTCGGAGAGGACGAGCCGTAGTCGAGACTGTGGCTGTGGTTTAGGCCAAGGAGATGTGCCAATCCCTGATGCTGGGGGTGCTAATGCTCTCTAAGAACCTATATAGGGGGTAGACTTGCTGCATGAGATGGTAGGCTCCATTCGTCAGCTAGCTGAGGTTGCTAGGGGGGGAGAGAGTACCCGAACCAAGGGCGACTGTCACGATGAGAGAGTTTTGACATCTTGACTCTCCTACCTTTGTTGGAGATCCCAATCCCAAGGTGGCCACAGAATGGTTGGAACTTGTGACCAGGATTCTGGATACACCATAGATAGTTGAGGATGACCTGAGGGTTGCATTTGCCACATTTCAGCTGAGAGGTGACGCCCATGAGTGGTGGAAGTTTGTCAGAACTACCGTGGGAGGACATGGGAGGCGTTTACAGAAGTATTTCTGGATAAATACTTTCTGGAGTCCTTTAGGGATCTTTAGGGAATTCCTTTCCCTTACCTAGGGGGTAATAACTGTGGTTCAGTACGAGACAGAGTTCACTAGCTTGTCCCGTTTTGCATGGGAAATTGTAGCTACAAACGAGTTGCGTATAAAGAGGTTTGAAAGGGGTTTGAGACTTGTGATCCGAGATCGAGTGGCGGCATTGGGGATGCCTGTCTTTACAAAATTGGTGGAATCAGCCATCACTGTAGAAAACACCCTGAATGAGACACACAGGTCCAAAGAGGGTAGGAACTAACATGACGAAGGAGGTGCGCAGTTTCAGGGGCGCAAGAACAAGCGCCAGAGGTTGTCTAGTCCGAGTTCTCATCCTACGGGATCATATCAATAGCAGTTTTATGCTCCAGTACCCTCAATGGCTTCAACGGGAAGGCCAGAGCAGAGAGAGCTCATTTGTTATCGGTGCAGGCAACCAGGGTATCGTGCGTCGGATTGCCTGCAAAAGAGGCAATTTCAGAGTTGTACCCGTTAAGTCATAGGGGAGAGCCACCAGTCTATTTTAGGTGTGGCCAGTTGGGGCATTTACGTAGAAACTGTCCTTGAGAAGGGAGTGTATAGAGCACGACAGATGCACCAGTTGTTCCGCCCGCACAGGGACGACAGACTTATCAACAGCCTATGGCTCAAACGTCTAGGATTGCAGACGGGAGTGTCTCAGCACAATTAGTGCGGTAGTCGACATTTCAGGGCTACGATGGACAGACTAGAGCACCACAGGGCAGAGTATACGCCCTTATTGATCCTAGTTCTTCCAAGGCACCGGTTGTGCCTAATGCTGCATCTACTACATCAGTGATCAGAGATACTCTCTTAGTGTATAGATCATGGGCCAGTGTTTTTATCGACACGGGAGTATTACATTCTTTTATTTCATCTGCTTTTGCATCTGCCTTGGGGTTTGAGATAGACTTGTTGGGTAGTATGCTGTATGTAGAGACCCCGGTCGTTGGGGATGTGGTGTTGGGTGGTCGAGTTTGTAGATCTCGTGAGTTAGAGATCGTCGGCCGTTGTTTAGAGTTTAATTTCATCATTCTAGACATGACCACGTTTGATATCATTCTATGGATGGACTGGCTGACCACCTATCGTGTCTTTATCGATTGCGATCGACGGAGGGTATCGATTTGTACGCCTGAGGGTGATTGCTTTTGTTTCGTGGGCGATCGGGACGAGGGTTTAGTGTCCATGTATGGTGTTGTTCGGAACCAAGGAAACCTGGGTTTTCTCTTTTCTGCTTTCATGTTGGATGAGGCAGTTGGGGTTTGTGGAGAGCTTCCCCCTGTGGTTTGTGACTATCCAGATGTCTTTCCTGGCGATTTGTTTGAGTTGCCACCGAGTCGTGAGGTAGAGTTTTCTATCGATCTTGTTTTGGGAGCTGCTCCTATTTCGATGCCATCTTATCGCTTTGCACCGGCTGAATTGCGAGAGCTCAAGGTACAGCTTTAGGAGTTGCTTAATAAGGGGTTTATATGTTTGCATACGTCGTCGTGGGGAGCTCCGGCTCTTTTTGCTTAAAAGAAGGATGGGTCCTTGAGGTTGTGTATTGACTACTGAAAGTTGAATTAAGTAATGGTGAAAAATAAGTATCCTATGCCGAGGATTGATGACTTGTTTGATCAACTGAATGGTTCGAGTTGCTTTTTGAAAATTGATTTGAGGTTAGGATATCATTAGTTAAGGATTAGGGACGAGGATATAGCGAAGACCGCCTTTCGTACTCGTTATGATCACTATGAGTTTTTGGTTCTACCGTTCGGTTTGACGAACACTTCTACGACATTCATGGGTTTGATGAATCGTATATTTCATCCGTATCTGGACAGTTTTGTGGTTGTATTTATGGATGACATTCTTATCTACTCACCCACGAGGGAGATGCATGAAGAACACCTACGTATTGTTCTATAGCTTTTGAGAGAGCATCGACTGTATGCGAAGTTTAAGAAGTGTGAATTTTGGATGCCCGAGGTAAGGTTTCTTGGACATGTGGTATCGAGGGATGGAGTATCTGTAGATTCTTCGAAGACTGACACAGTGATGGATTGGGAACGACCGGAAAATGTATTTGAGATCCACAGCTTTTTGGGTTTGGCAAGCTACTACTGGCGATTCGTGGAAGATTTTTCTAGACTTGCCGCGCCGATGATGCGTTCTACGCGAAAGGGAGTCAAATTCGTTTGGAGCGAGTCTTGTGAGTTGGCATTTCAGGAGTAGAAGAAGAAGTTGACTATTGCACCAGTGTTAGTTATTCTAGAACGAGATTTAGGTTACACAGTGTATTGTGATGCGTCGCATGATGGTTTGGGTTGTGTTTTGATGTGGTAAGGTAAAGTTGTGGCTTATGGATCTCGGCAGTTGAAGACTTATGAGAAGAATTATCGACACATGATTTGGAGTTGGCAGCTGTGGTCTTTGCCTTGAAGGCATGGTGGTACTATCTTTATGATGAGCATTTTGAGGTTTTCTTCGATTACAAGAGTTTAAAATACTTGTTTTCACAGAAAGATCTGAATTTACGCCAACGACGGTGGATGGAGTTTTTGGAAGATTACGATTTTGACCTTCAGTATCACCCGAGAAAGGCCAATGTTGTGGCCGACGCTCTTAGCAGGAGATCCGAGGAGACAAAGAAAGGTGCAACATTGTTTTTAGTGGTTTCACGACGTATGTTGGTTGCTCGTGTGCTGGAGGCTCAACAGACAAATCTGGAGGCTTAGATGTTACAGGATCGTATTGCTAGTGGAAAAGACACCACGGGATGGGTTGTGAGCCTAGAGTTTGAGATTGGTAGGGAGAGTGTTTGTGCCAGAGTCGTGCCATGCCGATGTATTACACGATTTTCACCATTCTCATCTTGCAGTACACTCGGGAGGCACCAAGATGTATCATGATCTGCGCCGTCAATTCTGGTGGAAGGGAATGAAGAGAGATGTGATTCAGTTTGTTTTTGGGTGTCTTACTTGTTAGCAGGTAAAGACAGAGCACCAGAGACCTACAAGGTTGTTATAGCCGTTACCAGTATCGGAATGGAAGTGGGAGAATATCATGATGGACTTTGTATCGGGACTTCCTAGATCGCCTAAGGGACATGACACTATTTCAGTTGTGGTTGATAGGCTGACGAAGTCTGCACACTTTCTTCCCATTCGCGTGAAGGATTCTGTGGACAAGCTGAGTAGATTGTATGTCAGTGAGATTGTTTGGTTACACAGAATACCTGTATCTATTATTTTCGACCGAGACCCACGCATTACATTGCGCTTTTAGCAGAGTATTCAAGTGGCTTTGGCGACGAACTTGATGTTCTGCACTGCTTTTCATCCGCAGACGAATGGTTAGTCCGAGCGGACTATACAGATCTTAGAGGATATGCTGAGAGCTTGTGTGCTTGATTTTTGGGGTTCTTGAAAAGATCACCTACCGTTGGCAGAATTTACGTATAACAACAGTTACTAGTCCAATATTGAGATGGCACCTTATGAGGTTTTGTATGGTAAGCCGTGTATGTCGCCGGTGTGTTGGATAAATGTGGGAGAGATCGCAGTTTTGGGATTCGACTTGGTGCGAGAGATGACAGAGAAGATCGCTGTGATTCGCCAACGTTTGGTGATGCCCCGGAGTCGTAAGAAGAATTACGTTGATCATAGAAGGAGACCTTTGAAGTTTGGGGTGGGGGATCACATGTTTCTGAAAGTCTTACTATGCCGAGGTTTGATGAGATTTGGCCATAACGGGAAGCTCTCACCGTGCTTTATTGGACTGTTCGAGATCCTTGAAAGGATTGGGGATGTGGTATATTGTCTGGCTTTATCTCCTAAGTTGGCATCTCTGCACAACGTGTTTCATGTTTTCATGTTTCGGAAGTATGAGCCTGACCCGTCACATGTGTTGGATTGGGCTGAGTTATAAGTGGATGAGAATGTTACTTATGAGGAGCGACCCGTGAAGATCATGGACACAAAGGAGCAAGTGTTGAAAGGGAGAACCATTGCTTATGTCAAGATTCTGTGGCTTTATCACGGAGTCGAGGAAGCGACGTGGGAGCTTGAGTCCAAAGTTCGTGCTAGATTTCTGGAGCTGTTTGTTTCGTGACCTTGTAGCGAATTTTGGGGATGAAAGTCCTTTATGGGGGGAGAGATGTGAGACCCGGTTCTGTTTTATTTTCATAATGTTTATTCGATGTGTTGGTTATTGCTTTAATCGTTATAGAACTGCATGCCTATATATGTGTTATGCATGCATAGGTTTGGCCCTGCTTCTTTTGTTCTGGTTTTCACCCAGCGATGGCTGCTCGAGCGGTGCTCTATTCGCTCGAGCGGGCTTGTGGCATAGAGTTGGGTCAGTGGGGGGACCGCTCGAGCGGAGCCCTGTTCGCTTGAGTGGAGCCCTGTTCGCTCGAGTGGACAACCTGGCGCGAGATTCTATAAAGACAATACATGCCTAGGTTTTTGAACCAAAACTTGTCTTGTAAGTTTCTTCTCTCTCTATGCAAAACCTCTGCCTTCTCTTTAGTTTTAAGCTTGGTTCGGGTTCAGATCTTGGCGTTTCGATAGTCGATTCTCGATATCTTTGTCGTGGGCTTCGCGTTCATCCGAACAGAATCGTGTTTTGGCGACTTTGTTTTCTCGTCGGTGTTCAAAGTTTCGAGTTTTAACTCGCCGAGGCAGGATTCTAGACTATCTTTCTTTGAAAAGGATGATACATGCGATTATATGCATTTTCTACTAATTTAAATGTTATAAATGTTGAATTTTGTGTTGAAACCGTGTTTGGTTGGGACAAAAAGCATGTTTTGCTTTTGTTATGGTTTATTACAAGGTTGGTGGACGTGTGGATGTCCTGTGGTTTTTAAAAAGGTGGCTTTGAAAACGAAAAGATTTATATAAAAGTTAGAAAAATTGTATTTGGAGGTTTGGAGTTAATCCTTGAGGTTGAATCTTGGTTTTAAACGTTTCGGTTGAATTGGTGAAACATTTGAAAGATGTTGGTCGTTTTCCTTGGTTGTGGATGATATGGCGGAAGGTTGTTAGACCTTTTGTACATGATTAATGTATAGCTTTAAATATTTTCGTAGTTAAGTTATGTGATTTTAATGATTCAGTAGATGTATCGTGATAGTGCGTGTGTATTTGGGCCGCCATTGTTCCTCGGTGAAAGTTCAGAAACTTTGCGCATGTATGCGCTTTACTCCTTCTGATTAATCCCCGTAAATGAAGTGGTTGCCCCATTAGGAGGCGTGTGTTGTAACTCCGTATAGAACTTGTTATTATCTAGCGGGTCATTGGATGCCTCAGAATTAGGATAATGAGTGAGAGTTTATAGTTGTTACTTTTGTCCCCGGTGCGACATAATCGGTACATAAGAATCATTGTCGGTTGTGGGAACCGAGTGGAAAATAATATTTTATTAATGTTTTTCTTAACTGTTAAATGTTATTTGTATTATATGAAATGCGTGGTTTAAAGGATAGAAAACCGTTTTGAAGCTCGCGTAGTTGAGTTTGTTCTATACTATGTGATTGCATATCCTGTTTTATTTCATTATAGTTTGTTCCTAGTGGATTTCGGCTTACGTTGTGGGATTTTAAAAACCTTTTTCAGGTGACTGTAATCAGGAGAAATGATCTAGTGGAGCCCGAGGAGGCAGAATACTTTTCGTAGTTTTCTTGTTTGGTATGGAATTATGTACAAATATATATGTATTTTGGATTCACAACATGTTATGTAAGGCCTTAAGGCTATGGTTTCATATGATTGTTTGCATGAGAGATGTGAGCTCGTGTTGGCTTGGGAATTCTCAGTTTGAAAGGTTTTGTTATGGTATAAAACATTGGCATCTAAGTTTTCGGGTTGAGAGAAGAAGTTTGTTTTTATAAAATTGATGTTTTGTCCCTACATTTGGCTTATTCAAATCCCCGTTCATAGATTATGTTTTTAGGCGTATTTTTGAGACTTGAAAAAATTTTCTAGTTTCTGGCTGAAAAATCGCTTGGGCGTCTCTCCGCTCGAGCGCTCAGAGGCCCGCTTGAGCGAACATCTACTGTGACTAAAAGTTGGGTTTTGTTTTGAAAGAAGGTTTTGGTTGGAAAAGCCTGAGGGTAACCCTTTTTGATTCAAAATGACATATTTTGTTAATTGTCTTACAAGTAAAATCTCGTTTTCTTTTTGATTTTCGATTCGTTTGAGTTCGGGCAGTTTTGGTGGATCGTGGTATTCCAATATGGTTGTTCCGTGAGCTTTTCACGTGACCCGAGTTTTAAGGCATGACAAGTTGTTTTTTTATTTTTATTATGTTTATGATATGTCGATTTATTTGTTTGAAATTTTTTATTTTTATATGGGTTATACTTTTTATACGATTTATAGGTTTTATATGATTTATTCTAGTGTTAAGACTAGTTCTTTTGCCCAGGCTGATCAACATCTTCCCAGTCAACTTAATTACGCTAATGGTCATTTTCAAATTCTGGGAGAATAAGTCACTCGAATTAAAAATACTCTCACTTATATAGATTACTAATTAATTTCAATACAAAATATAGTCAAACATTTAGATTTAAAAGCAGCAACTCCTTCATCCAGTCCATCACAAACATCCAACATTTACATAAGAAATCCTCATTTAGTACATCTTTTAACAAAACCCCATTATTCTTTAAATCAACCATCGCACGAATTCATTCAATAATTATATATACAACATATGAAAATTTACAATAAGATATCATCTTCCCAACCAATGCAAGAGGATAAAGAAGAAAAACTTAAATCAATTAATATGTTACAAGACGAAGAAAAATTACATCAATTATATGAACAATTTCATTCACAAGTAACCCCAACACAAATACATGAAACATACATTACTCCTAAACCTGTTACTAGAAATTTTTATCCTCGATCAACCCCAATTAATTTACAAATAGAAGAAAAACCTATGAAAATGCCATTTATATTTAATGGTTCCAATTTAGTAGAATGAAATTTAGATGGAAAATTTGATTATCAAATAATTCAAATGGGTTAACATATGATGATGGTTGCCAATACTGCTTTGGCTCTAAATTATCAAAATAATGATGCAAATGTAGGAGAATTATTAATATCTGAATTTTTTAACCAATTAAAAGGCTGGTGGGATAATTATTTAAATGAACATCAAAGAACTTTAATTTTAACAACAATTAAATGTGATGAAAATGAAAATCCAATCACAGAAAATAATTTACCAATTAGTGATGCTATTACAACATTAGTAACTGCAATTATTCAACATTTTGTTAGTAATACGTAAATTGTCCTTGAAAGGGAAAAAGAACTATTAATCAATTTAAGATGTCCAACATTAACTTATTTTCAATGGTATAAAGATATTTTTCTCTCCAAACTATATCAAAGAAATAATGCTAATCAAGACTTTTGAAAAGAAAGATTTATTGTTGGACTTCCTGCTCTATTTGCTGAAAAGGTCAAAACTAGAATAAGAAATAAAAATTAAGTTTTAATGCCATATCATCAATATATATATATATATATATATGGTAAATTAATATCAAAAATATGTGCAGAAGGTTTAGTTTTTTGTAATGACATAAAGTTAAAAAATCAATTAAAAAAAAGATTAGAAAAATCAGTGTTAGGTCAATTATGTTATCAATTTGGTTATAATACTATCAAATCTCTTTTAGATATAGAGAAGAAATCAAAAAAAAGAAAACGTTATTCAAAACATAAATATAAAACTCGATATAAATCCCATAGATATAAATCATATAAAACCTATAAACCATATAAAAAATATCACCCATATAAAAATAAAAAATTTCAAACAAATAAATTGACATATCATAAACATAATAAAAATAAAAAACAACTAATCATGCTTCCACTTCAAAAAAGGATATTTCTTATTGGAAATGTGGTAAGATTGGTTATTTTGCAAATAAATATTATACTAAATAAAAAATAAATGAATTAAACTGTTCTGATGAATTAAAACAACAATTACAAAATCTCTTATTAAATACACATCCTCTAAGTGATGCGGAAAATATCTCGAATACTGAAAGTGACAATTTTAATTATTCTGATTATTCATTAGACTTAGAATTATTTATTAGACTTAGAATAATTAAATTAAGACATCAATACATCTTCTGAAGATAATGATGAAGATAACAATCAAAATTGTTGCCATAAATGTCATATACAAAATGATTACTATCAATCAATTTTAAAAATGAATGAATTAAGTATTAATGTTTTATCTCAAGACGAACAAAATATTTTAGATGCTCTTAATCAAATAAATGATCCCGAATGGTGAAGACATTCGCGGAGCACTAATACACAACATTTGATGCGAATCAGGCGAGACTGGCAAACTTGTATCAAGACATGCCAATGCTGACTTTCGAAGGTTAGAAGATATAAGAGTCCAATAGCATCGTTGTCAAGCTCACCAGCCTTCTCTTTTAGGAGTGCTAGACTTCCATCACAAATACAAATGCGTTCAGGCGAGCGGCGCTTGTAGAAAAAATTCGCGACTGTACGGATCAAATTTAGATCTTGGACGGCATGTTCACAAGGGTGGATTTGTCCATAAAATTGTTAAATATTAAATTAGAGAACTTTAGGTCTTAAAACTTTTAAAATAATTGATCTAAAAAATTAAAGAAAATTAAATAGATTAAATGCAGGTATGACTAATTATCCAATAATTAAATTGATTAGGTATTTATAATATTTACAATGCCGATATTTATAATTGATTAGGTATAAATTTTTATAATATCTATAATATAATACTGATATTTATAAAAGCGGGGTAGAAGATTGCGCAGCTGGTTTGCGCGGAACGGAGCGCGGTGTGCGCCGTGGGTGATGAACAAAACGCGGTAACGAAACGGAGGGGCGAAAAAAAGTACGAACTCACTCTTTATATATATAGAGTGATGTATAATTTATGGATTTTTTCCTCATTGTTCCCCCTAATTTCCTTCGTTTTCTCACCTTTTCTCTTTTTTTTTCTTTTTTTTTCTTTTCACTTTCCTTCTCAGGCTTCATCGGGTCTCCGATAAAAGAAATCAGGTACTTTGTATATTTTCTTCTGTTATTCGATTTTATTCCAATTCTCGCGATTTTCAAATACTAGGGTTTTGGGTCCCAATCGGGTAGGAATGTTTCGATCTATTCGCTGTTGCTGGGAAACTCGAAGGCTAGGTAGCTGATGTATGGATCCCAAACTTGTCTTCTCTGTTTTTATGTTTTCAATTTACATTCCTAGGGTTTCTGAGTCCCGATCGAGTTTCCTGATTCCATTTATTGGGACAGTGATTTCTGTATTTTTATATTGGTGGACTACCTGTTTGAATCTGTAGTTTTTTCTCTCTCCAGTTTGTACTCTTGTTGAGATCTGTTTGGATGCTAAGAAATTAAATAAAAGTGAACAAAACGTTTGTATTGGATCGAGGGGTTTAAAGGCAACAATAGCGGAGATTACCCTTTATTTTGGTTGATCATTCAATTTCTATATCAACGATTTTTGTATGGATCTGTTTTGAACCATTTAAGGGTGGTTTGTTGGATGGGATCCCTTAATCGTGCCCTGCATGATACGATGGTTTTTCATATTTGATTTGAAGTGTTTCTTTTTGTGAATGAATTTTTGGCAGAGTCTATGTTATTTGAGTATTAGAACTTTCAAGTTTGTGCTGCCCTGTCACTGTATTGCATAATGTTCATTCTCTTATCAGTGTAGGTATCAGAGGTCAGATTTGAATTTTTTTTGTTAATGTTTGTAATGTCCAAACTTTGTGATACAATCAGATCTGTTAGGTTGGGGATTTTTTTTTTCAAATTTGTACCAGCCTGTCTTTTCATTTATTTTGATCGTTAATGATGTTGGTTTATAATCTGATTCCATTTAGTTTCTTGTTCATCTTTAGTGTTTGGGAAGTGAAATTCTCCTCAATTTCATTGCAGGAGTCATAGTCGATTCCAAAGATGTTAGAGCAATTACTGATATTTACTAGAGGAGGATTAATCCTCTGGACATGTAAAGAGCTTGGGAATGCTCTTAAAGGATCACCCATTGACACCTTGATCCGGTCCTGCCTTCTGGAAGAACGTTTGGGTGCTGCATCATACAATTATGATGCCCCAGGAGCTGCATATACACTGAAATGGACATTTCACAACGAACCGGGCCTCGTGTTTGTTGCTGTGTATCAGTGGTTCCTCCATCTTCTGTATGTGGATGAGCTGTTAACCATGGTGAAGCGAGAATTTGCGGAGATTTATGATCCAAAGCGGACAGTTTACAATGATTTTGATGATATATTTTGGCAGCTTAGGAAGGAGGCCGAGGTTCACTCCGAAGAAATGAAGAAATCAAAGTAGGTGAATCAGCTAACAAATAATAACATTAGTAAGAAGCAGGGGCAGGTGCAAAAGTCTGGACTTCAAGGAGGCAATAAAAAAAAGATTGGGGATGAATCTGGGAATGATAGTGGGGATGGAAAAC
>JAULJZ010008671.1:0-16607 GCA_032270985.1 Heliamphora pulchella | reverse complement strand
AAAGGTATTCTTCTAAATTAACTTTGGTTGCACGGGTTTTATTTTGATCGTTCGACGTCAAAAGTTTTATCTGGAGCTCGTTTCGGCGTTTGCCCGTCCAGTTAATTTTTTAGCGAAAATTATTTACAAAAATAATGATCTTGGCAGTATTGCCTCCAACTTACTCTACACACCAGATTAAATACGATACAGAGTATTGAACATCCATGCATAATAAAGAAATAATATGCATGCATTGCTCATAAAGATTCTCATAAAATGAAAAATTAATTTTATTAAAACAAAATTAAATACAAAAAACATGATTTTCAGTATACCAACCATAACAATAGCATGGCTCATGACGTATCTAATCCTTAACACGACTAAACCACATACACAAACCTTAACCGAAGGGGATTATCACCATCCCATAATCCAATCATAACAAACGATCTCTAGGGGTCTCAAACACCCTATCGCCCTTAATTCCAAGGCCACCAGTAACACAACTCACCTCCCGGTAGTATACTCCTCAAGAAGAGTCCTCTACCACAACCAACCAAATACCCATGCTTCAATTGCGCCTGAACAAAACCATGTTAACACGAACATATAACGTGTAATTAACCAAGGTCAACACTAACTCAAGAAGTTACCCCTAAACTACGAGTAAGTTCTACCACGCACTAAGCGATCAACACTCAACCCATGACCTTACTTCACAGCAATCAACAACTACCAGGCTGCACCTTCATGACTCCTACAAAGACCCCGACCACGACCTCATCCTCTCTGAGGAAACACAGTTCATATATGAAAGTGACATAGAACATAACAACCTAAGGTTCGATACATCTTGTTATTGTTAATACATGTCACATAATCATGCTAACACTTAGCTATAGACGATCATGTAAACACATCTCACATACTGAGGAGAACCGATAAGAGTGACACGTCAATTCGGGTACTTACTTAGATTCCTCACCAGAAAACACGTCGGCTAAATGCATTTCTAACTTGACTTCCAAATTTGTCAATCCAAACGCCCGAGGGCAAAACCAGTCAATCTTAAGGAACAATCCCCATGCTCACGTATACTCGGCATTTACGTACTCAACATGTTATCATACTCATGTTATGAAAACATTTAAATACATGCAATTAAGCACACGCAACCATCCTCACAGGGTGATGCACTCTCTTTCCATTACTCTAAGGTATTCGAATCTAGAGCTCTGATACTAAGTTGTAATGTCCTGATTTTCAAACAATATAACTCCACAAAAACCCAAAACAAAAATGGGATTTTATTTATAAAATAATTAACAAAATATGCCATTTTATATCAAAAAGGTTACCCCCAAGCTTCTCCAACCAAAAACCTCCTTTCAAAACAAAATCCAACTTTTCCACACAGTGGCTATCTGCTCGAACGGACCCTCCACTGCTCGAGCGGTGAGACACCCGAGAGATTTTCAAGCCAAAAATCAGAAAATATTTCAAAATCTCAAAAGCACACCTAAAAACCTTTTCTTTGAATAAGGATTGAAATAACCAAGGGATTAGGGACAAAATATTCATTTTATAAAGAAGTCTCTCATTCGGCTCGAAAATGAATCATGGAAAGCATTTAACCTAAGCCAAAACAAAAAGAGAAAAGACAACCAACCCAAGTTTTCTCTCTCAAAATCATAAAGTCTACATGCATTGGTATAATCACCACAAGGCTTACAACATAAGCTTACTATTTCGAAACATTACATATCACTACATGTTCCGATATTAAATAAAAGGAAAACTAAGAAAGTCTTCCGCCACCCCTGGCTTTCAAAGATCGTCCCGAATGATCACATGTACCTGAATTTTTTTTTTCAAATCTCACACCGTGAACTAAGGCTCAATAGGAAGCAGAGTAGCATGAAATAAAAGCTAAACATGCTAATATGAATATATATGAATATTCTGACTCACACGAGCCTCAAAAATGGTTTTACATAACCCACAGTAATTCACATACAACATATGCATCTTCACGGACTTTCACCGTAGGACCAAAATTTGTCCCTTATTATGCAAATCTTCACGAGCTTTCACTGCAGGACGAATGTTCACCCTTCGTTATGCAAATCTTCATGGTCTTTCACCGTAGGACAAATGTTCACCCCTCATTATGCAAATTTGCACAGGCTTTCACCGCAGGATGAAGGTTCACCCCTCATTATGCATAAATCGATCAAGTTTGCACATACATGACCATATACAAACATCGAAAACATATATCGACATCATTCATCTAACCATGGAGACCAACCAACGTTAAAACAATGCTCAACCCCAAGGGTTAGCTCTAAACCTCAAAGATTAGATTTTTGCAAACATTTACATAAATCCTTCTAATTTTTAAAACTCCTTTCTCAAAAACAACATGAACACATACGTCTCTCAAAGTTGTAACAAATCACAAAAGTGCACAACATGCTTTTTAGCCACCTAAACACGCCTTAAACACGAAATTCGATATTTAATGCATTTTAAAACGATGGAAAGGCATAAAACTCCACGTAGCACCCCTTTAAGACAAGATAGTCTAAGATCATACCTCAGCGAGTTAAAACTCAAAGCTTTGAATACTGGCGAGAAACCAAAGTCCCCAAAACGTAATTTTGCTCGGATGAACGCAAAGCCTACGACAAGGATATCGAGGATTGACTATCCGAGTGCCAAGATCCGAACCTAAATCAAGCCGAAAGCTAGAGAGAAGGCATAGATTTTGAGAGTTCTTGGTAGAGAGAAAGAGAAGGAAACTTACACAAGAAGTTTTGGTTAAAAAACCAAGGCATTGGCTATTTTATAAAATCTTGTGCCTGACTATCCGCTCGAGCGAATAGAGATCTGCTCAAGCGGTCCCCCATCGACTCAACTCTCTGCCACTAGCACGTTCGAGCGAACAGAACGCTGCTCGAGCAGTCATTACTGGGTGAAAATCCGAACAAAAGATGCATGACCAAGCCTATACATGCATAACACATAAAGAAACATGATATTCTATAGTAATTAAAGCACTAACCAATACATCAAATAAACATTACGAAAATAAAATGAAATCGGGTCTCACATTCTCGATAACAGTTGATGACTCCACCAATTCTATGAACGTAAGCAGCCTCAATCCTGCCACCTACTCCCTGATCGCAGGCCTCAAACCCCTTTCAAATCTCCTTGAACGTAGCTCGTCAGTAGCCACAAATTCCTGTGCAAAGCGGGATAAACTGGTAAACCTGGCCTCGTACTACACGATACTCATCGTCTCCTGAGTGAGAGAATTGAACTCCTCTCGATAGACATCCCTTAAGCACTCGGGAAAGTATTTCTCAAGAAATACCCTCGTAAAAATTGCTCACGTACCTTCCACGGTAGTTCTAGAAAATTTTCACCACTCATGAGCATTACCTCTCAGCTGGAATGCGACAAATGCAACCCTCAAATCATCCTTGACTATCTATAGTGTATCCAGAATCCTGGTCACAAGTTCTAACCATTCTGTGGCTACTGTGGGATCAGGATCCCCAACAAATGTAGGAGGGCCAAGACGCCGAAACTCTCGCATCACAACAGTCGCCCTTGGATCGGGTACTCTCTCTCTCCCTCTAGCAGCCTCGGCTAGCTAACGGATGGAGCCTACCATCTCATGCAGCAAGTCTACCCTATTTATAGGTCTGTGGGGAGCATTTGCATCCCCAGCATCAGGGATTGGCACATCGCCTTGGCCCAAATCATGGCCACGGTCTCGACCACAGCCTCATCCTTTTCGCACGGATATATCTTCTATATGAATGAAATATAGAACATAACAACGTAAGATTTAGCTTATGATGTTATTACAAACAACAGCTACATAACCATGCTAACACCTAGTCATTTAAGATCATGTAAACACATCTCACATACCGAGAAAAACCGTCAAGAGTGACCTGTCAATTTAGGTAACCTACTTAGATTCCTTGCTAGAAAACACGTCGGCCAAACACATTTCTAACATGGCTTCCAAGTTTGTTAATCCAAACGCTCAAAGGCAAGACTAATTAATCCTAAGGTCCAACCTCCATACTCACGTATACATGGCATCCTCATACTCAACAAGTCATCCCACTCATGTCATCAAACATTTAAGTACATGCATATCAAGCACACGCAAGCATCCTCACAAGGTGAAGCAACCTCTCCCACAACTCTTAGGTAATCAAACCCAGAGCTCTGATACCAAGTTGTAACGCTCTGATTTCTAAACAATAAAACTCAACGAAAACCAAAACGAAACGGAATTTTATTTGTAAATAAAATTCTCAATACACGCCATTTTAAATAAAAAAAGTTACCCAAAAGATTTTCTATCCAAAAACCTCTTTTCGAGACAAGATCAAACTTTTTCACACAGTTGCTGTCCGCTCGAGCGGACCCTCCATCCCTCGAGCGACGAGAAACCCGAGAGATTTTCAAGCCAAAAATCAAAAATTTTTCCCAAGTCTCAAATAGACACTCAAAAACTTTATCTTTGAACAAGGGTGTAAATAACCAAGGAATTTAGGACACAACGTCCATTTGATAAAGAAGTCACTCTCTTAACTCGAAAATGAATCATGGAAAGCGTTTAACCCTAACCAAAAAAAAAACAAACAACCAACTCATGGTTTCTCTCTCAAAATCATCATATCGTACATGCATTGATATAATCGCATCAAGGCTTATAACATAATCATCCTGAGTGATCATGTGTACCTGAATGAGGTTTTTAAATCCCACATCGTGAGCCGAGGCTTAATAGAAAGTAGACTAGCATGAAATAAAAGTTAAACATGCCAACACAAAATATATGAATATTCTAACTCGCACGAGCCTCAAGTACGATTTTACACAATCCTCAATAATTCACATGCAACTCATGCATATTCACAGGCTTTCATCGTAGGACCAAAATCTGTCCCTCATTATGCATTTCTTTATGGGCTTTCACCGAGGGACCAATATTCGTCCAACTAATGTATTTCTTTACGAGCTTTCACCGAGGGACTAATATCTGCCCCAACTAATGCATGAATGAACCAAAATTTGCATGCACACGTCCATGTACAAACATCACATTCACATATCAACTTCATCCTCCTAACCATGGAGACCAACGAATGTTAAAACATGGCTCAACCTCAAAGGTTAGCTCTAAGCCTCTAAAATTAGGTTTTCATAAATATTTACATACATCTTTTCGATTTTCAGAACTTTTCTTTTCAAAAATAATACGGCACATACGCCCACAAACTTTGTAATAAACCATAAAAATGCATAACTTGCTTTTTGTCCACTCAAACACGATTTAAACACAAAGTTCAAGATTTAATGCATTTTTAAAAATGGTGGAAATGCATAAAATTTTACGTAGTATCCCTTTAAGACAAGATGGTCTAGGATTGTACCTCGGTGAGTTAAAACTCGAAACTTTGAACACCGGCGAGAAACCAAAGTGGCCAAAACGTGATTCCGTTCAGATGAACGCGAAACCCACAGCAAGAATATCGAGGATCAACTATCCGAACGCCAAGTTCCAAACTCGAATCAAGCTGAAAGCTAGAGAAAAGGTAGAGTGTTTGAGTGATCTTTCTAGAGAGAGGAGAGGACGCATACATATAAAGCTTTGGCACAAAGCCCAAGGCATGGCCTATCTTATAAATTTCTCACGCCAGGCTGTCCGCTCGAGTGAACAGAGATTTTCTCGAGCAATCCCCCACCGATTTAACTTTCGGCCATCAGTCCGCTCGAGCGAACAGAGTTCCATTCGAGCGGTTATTACTGGGCGAGAACCCAAACAAAAGATGCATGACTAAGCCCACGCATGCATAACATACAAAGAAACATGATATTCAATAACGATTAAAGCACTAACCAAAATATCGAATAAACATTACGAAAATAAAATGAAACCGGGTCTCACAATAACCATGGGGTGTGAATTAATTTATATAGTCAGTATAAAATTAATTATTCCAATGTGGTCTTGTTCAATACACACAAAATGTACTAGCAGAGTGAGTCGAAATAATAGACGACGTTATTATCTGTTCTCCGTAACCAAGATAGGTCTACTAAAACTCTGTACTACAGTCATATTGATAGTTTGTCTAATTCCATTTAAACTGTGAACCAAAAACTCATATTTCACAAAAATCTTTAATCTGGTGTTCTATGTGCAAACCGAACTTTACATACCAGAATAAATACTATTAGAATAAAAAACATCCATGCATGACATCAAATAAATAACAAAATGCATTTATTGTGCATTAAAATTCTCATAAAGTGAAAAAATTAATTTTATTAAAAAATAAAATTAAATACTAAAATAAAAAACTATGGTTTTTAGTATACAACACTAATATCTTTCTCTAATATTTTTGGCCTCTTCTTCGTCAACTAAGATTGTAGCAACTTCTGAAGTAGTTGAGAGATTGTATTGACATCTAGAAGATGGTTCTGCTTTGATTATAAGCCTACATTCATGTAGGTCTTGACATTGTGCCAAATGTTGAAATGTATGGACAAATAGATTATAAGTATTTAAAACCTTTGTTATCTTCTTAATCAAATCGGGGTGCAAGGCTTCATTTTTAGAGATTCGATTTTCAGTCTCATGATCAGTGTAAAAAATGTATAGCTGCAAATTGTCAGGGTTGTGAACTAAAAATCATGGATTTTATTTGGTTTTACTATTTAATTTTATTTTTAATAAAATTATTTTTTTATTTTGTGAGAATCTTAATAAACAATAAATACAATATTATTTTTTATTGTTATGCATAGTTGTCTTTTATTCTGTACAATATTTAATCTGGTGCGTAGAGTATGACTTGCACACAGAAGACCACATTATAGGTTCTTACAAAATATAAGTTTTTGTTCACAGTTTAGAAGGAATTAGACAAACCATCGGTACGACTGTAGCACAGAGTTTTAGTAGGCCTGTCTTGGTTACGGGCAACAGATAATATCGTCGTCTATTATTTCGATTCTCTGTGCTAGTACACTTTGTGTGTATTGAATAGGATCACATTGGGGTAATTAATTTTACATTGACTATATAAATTAATTCACACCCCAAAGTTATTATGAGTAGTTATACTCTTAATCTTGAAATAATTAATATTTGCGTATATTTAATATTCGTTGTTTTGATTCATTAGAGGGTGCAATCTTTTATGGGTCAATAGTCTCGATGAGTTGGATAGTGGTATTAATTATATGGTGAATATTAATTATTGACAGAATTCACGTCTCAATTATTCGGGATTTACAATACCTACTTAAGGAAACTTATAAGTTTTGATCAGGCCAAACCCTACATGTGGATTTAATTATCTGGCCGAAAAATAAGTTAAGTGGAAGGGCTTAAGGAATTTTAAGAAGCCGATTAAATTAAATTGTTAGTAATTAAATTTAATTGGCGGGTATCGAGAATCTTAATGTGGGAAGATAAGTTAAGCATTTAATAACATGAGCTCGAATAATTGATTTTGAGAATATGGCTGGGAGTGCAATTACGATTCTTCAGTGGTAAGAATTGTAGTTTATGTTTTTATGAAATTGTCTCAGGGGCAGGCGAGTTTTCATAATTATATTTGAAGCTCAAGTTATATTTACTCCACAGGTCCCTGCTATAGCCCTATATATATGCAGTTATACTAAACATAAATCACAAGTCGTCTTTCAAGACTAGAGTTTTCATGTATTTCCTATTGTGATTAGTTTAGCAGGCTTAAGTTTACGAAGGATCGTAACCCACTTTACGTTCGTGACTCACATCGAGAATATAGTAGAAGGCTTGATCAGGGTTTCAACTCGAAAGATTCACATTCGTGGTTATTGCAGTAACCGAAATCAATCTACCAGATTTCGAAAGGTATAATCCTGAATCTAACTTTGGGAGTACTGGATTTATTTTGATCATTTGACATCAAAAAGTTTTAATCTGGAGCCTGTTTTGACGATTGCCCGTCTAGTAATTTTTTATCGAAAAATTGTATTCAAATTAATGATCTTGACAGTTTGCCTCCAACAGCAAATAGCTTGGTCTCTTGCTTGAACTTGGTAAGAGATTACCAATCCTATGATATATAGCTCTCTGGGCACAAAAGGTGTATATCCCATGGCTTGTTTGTGCTGGATTTTGATTAATATGGACCTCTATTGATGTAAATGAGAAGATATGATTGTATGCCTGAATATTCTGTTTAAAGTGGCGACCTTCTACAGCTTGGTCAGAAAAGATATCCATCATCTCAGTTGGGGCAGTTATTGGAGTAAGAGTAAGTTTTTCATTATTGCAATACATGAAAGATGTCATATGATAGAATAATCTTGCTCCACAATATGGACATGTAGTTAGTGTTGGGAGTTAAAAATATTGTGTACTACCAATTTCATGGAAAGTTCTTGCACAATTGTGATTTCTCTGATGGGTAAACGGTCGAGATGCATTTGTGTTGTGATCTACTTCAATAGAAGTAGGTTAAGTATCATAAGTTAGAACGCTTTGTAACAACTCGGTACATTTTTAATTTTTGACTAATTATTTTAATATAATTAAATTTCTGGATATGATTTATGATGAAAATTGTGGATAAGAATAGCTTATAAATTTAAAATCTTGGGATACATAATGAAAATTAAGCTATAAATGTGGGACATAACAAGTAAAGTGATGGTATTAAATTGAAGTGGAAATAGATTAAGGGAGCTAAATCTAAAAAGAAAAAGGAAGATGTAATTAGAAGCAAGCCAAACAAGGCCCTTGGGCCACTCTAGAAACTTGTAGAGAAAAAAATAGAAAGAAATAAAGGGGCAAGGGGTCCCACCCCTCACCCCATTCACGCCACCCTCATTTTTCCCATCTTTTCTCTTCCTCTTCTCTTGGGATATTTGGGAGAAATCCCATTAACCCTAAAACCCTAACCCTCCCTTACCAAAATTGGTATAACTAGAAGCTTAATTGAGGCAATCAAGTGAGAATCTAAAGCTTTGGAGCTCAAGGTGAGGAATCGAAGCTTCAAGGTGAACCCCAAGTGCTAAAACCCTAGCTAGGTGGAGGAGTTTGACGAAATCCAAGGCGTTATAGCGAATTAAGGTAGGATCTTGGCTAGTCTAGGTGTTTTCTATTGACTTAGGTTGAAATTTGTAAACTTTTGATGAGATTTGACTAAAACCCTAGATTTGAAGAAAAGTTAGAAAATTTTATTATGTTTTGGGCATGTTCAATTATGATTTGCAAAATGTGGGATTAAAAGCATGTGTTGTGAATATCTTATGAATATTTGAGCATGAAAAGAACAATTGAGCATGAGAAATGATACTTCTTACGATCTTTGAAATGTGTTTTCATAAAGGTTTTAATTTGATTACAAGTTAATGATATGACAAATTTGATGGGGCAGTATATAATGTGAACCTGGTAGTGGATGGTTAAACAAGTTGAGTTTTGTTGGGATTTCACGAGAATGGAATGCGTAATAAACTTGTGATAGAAATAGATGAAATAAGAATTTGTGGAAGTTTATCATATGAAATCTTAGAAATGGAATAAACATGTATGGCCAATGAACATGAAGTTCAGTTGTGAAAAAAACCAATGTGGGGTTGAAAACCCGATGTTGTATCGTATAATAAACGGGAAATTGAATGTGGAATCGATGATTGTGAATGTGTTAAGTTGGGCTTGTATAGCTCCACGGTGAAAGATCAAAAACTTGTAAGCTGGGGACTACGTGCCCACATGTTAGCCCCCGAAAGGTGGATAGGGGACCATGTGCCCTCGGGTTACCCCCAAAACGTGGATGTGATAATAGGCATGGTGAGTTATAGAGTTATCTATTACCCAACGACTTCACATAGCTTGTTAGGAGAATAGGAAGGGTTTCTATAAGCTGCACTCGACGTCAGTTCGATGTCAAAATCATATGAGATAACAAAAACGTTGAAGAATAAAATCCCTAAGATAACGACCATAAATGAATCTTGGTTTAATTGGATAAAAAAGGCGGGTGAGTGAAATTAAAATTGATCCAATGTGTGAATGGTTGCATTTGTATCACACCTCACAAATTATGCATCACACTTTTATTAGTCGTTATCCTACGAGCTTTGGCTCACGGTTGTCGAATTAAACTTTTACAGGACAAGACAATTCGGAAGGAAAGTAAGAGATGAGGTGTTCTTGGGAGAATGTGATTGAAGAAGAAGAAAGAAGAATGTTGATATTTTGTTTTGAGTCTGTAATGTAATATGTTTGTTGTAAGGATGTAAAAGTTATATATATATATATATATATATATATATATATATGTTGGAATGTAACGACAATCATGGGACTCATCTTTTGTGTAAAGAAATTAATTCTTATTAATTTTTATTTTTATTTGTTTTTATTTTTATGGCAAATCCTAGGTGATATGAGATGTCTAGGTGATTAGGAAAGTTTGTATTAGGTATTTTAAGTGTTTTGGTTGTCCTTGTTTAGGAAACCTTTTTGATTAGGAAACTTGTTTTGTTTTGGTAGAGTAGGTATTATCTAAGATCTTTAAAAGATCTAGATAAGCTCTTAGATAATCTATGTGATTTGTTTTCTTATTCGGGTCTCTTCTAGTATAAAAAAGGAGAACACAGTTCAGCAGAAGTGATAAGCAATCAATGCTTTGGTGCACGAAATAGCTTTGGACCTAGACTTTTATTGAGCTTCTACATCAAACCAAGAGTTGTTTTGTGCATCAAAAATATTGAAGATCATTTGACAGCAAAGCTTAGACGGCGTTCTAAGTTTCGACGGAGGATTCTGCCGGAGAAGGCTACCACGAGAATTCGTTGCAGTAGGAATCAAGAGGAGAACAGTTACGAGGATTCGGCATACAAGTTTAGGACTAGAAGATTGAGGAGTTGATCAATAGAGTCTGTAAGTTATATTTTACCTGCTTATGGTTAGTGCTTGATTCCTGGACTTGGTTGTCCAGTGATTTTTTACCCTTTGGGTTTTTCATGTAAAAATTTTTGTGTGTTGTGGGTTCTTCTTTTGGTTGGTTTTTGTGGTTGTGATTGATTGTCTACAGCTAAAAATATTATTTTTCAAAATTAAAAAGAAAAACATATTTTTCAGTTGGTATTAGAGCGGGTTCTTTTTATTTCAACAAAAATTTTCGATCCTAATCATTCACAAGTATGGAATTTCCTAGAGAAGGAAACTCAACTATTTGACCCCCGTTGTTAGATGGTGGGAACTATCTCTATTGGAAAGCTCGTATGAGGGCGTTTCTCAAATCTACTGACGAGAGGGTTTGGATGACTGTCGTAATTGGCTATACCCCCTACTGTTAAATTTGGTACTTATATTATCTTAAAACCCACTAAACAATGAGAGAAAAAGAATTTAGACGAAGCAGGCCGGAATAGGAAGGCTATTAATGTTATTTATAGCAGTGTCACACCTGAAGAATTTTGACGTATATGCACGTGTGAAATCGCTAAAGAAGCATAGGATATCCTTAAAACTACACACGAAGGTACATCAACTGTTAAAATTTCTAAACTTCAAAAACTCACCACAAATTTTGAAACTCTACGAATGGAAGATCATGAGACCTTTGATGCATTTTATGCTAAGTTGAGTGAAATAGTGAATTCCAGCTTTATTCTTGGTGAAAAAATTTCTGAATCTCGCATTGTTCGAAAAATCTTATGGTCACTACCTGAACGTTTCCAACTCAAAGTTACTGCTATTGAAGAAAATAAAGATATTGATACTCTTAGAGTTGAACAATTGGTTAGAAATATTCATACATTTGAATCTACTTTACGTCAACCAAGAATATCTAAAGGCGTTACTTTAAAAGCTTCTAAGATTGAGTTAGAGTTTTCAGATGATGAAACTGATATTGATCCTGAGGTGATGGCATTTATTGTGAAAAAATTGAAAAAATTTGTTTTAAATAAAAAACTTTACCTCAAATCAAAATCTGAACATTTTGGTGACAAAAGTAAGAATGTGGTTAAGTTTGAAAAGAAAAAATCTAAAGTTCAGAACCAGAGTATACAGTGTTTTCAATGTCAGGAGTATGGGCATATTGCACAGAATTGTCCAAACAAATAGAAAATGAAAGAAAAAGTGTTCACTATAACGTGGGATGATGAGATTGAATTATTTGATGATGGAAACTAGTCAGAAATAGATAATGATAAGGGTAAGTTCATTGCCTTTGCTGCTTCCACAGGATCAGGTAAGTTTGAATTGTCTAATCATGAGTTTCGTATTTCTCAAAGTGATTCTGATTCAGGTTCTGAATTTGATGATGTGAATGAGAAAGATCTTCAGTGGGCTTATGACAAATTTCACAGAGAAAGTTACAAAATAACAAAAGTTATCACTAAGCTGACACTGAAACTTAAAACGATGGAAAAAGAAAATAACAGTCTAAAGTCTGAACTAATTGAGTCTCAGAATTTGATTTCCCAACTAAAAAACTTTAAAACCAGAATGACTGAGAAACTGGTTAGTTCTGACAAACAGAGTAATGAACTCATTGAATCATGTGATTTACTCAAAACAAATGTTTCTAAACTCGAGTTGGAATTACATGATGCAGTGAAGATCAAGTCTCTTTTTGAGGCTACCAAAGATAGAGTGAAATTGTTGGAAATTGAGTTGGCTACTGCTAATAGCACTTTAAAGAAATTGAATGCAGGTTCACTAAGCTTGGATGAAATCTTAAGTGTGCAAAAAGTGGCGACAGATCGAACGGGTTTAGGATATGTGGCAAGTACATCTGGATTAAAGACCACGGGTAAAATTAATTTTGTTAATGCTGTCAGCATGCCTACTGGTAAGGATAAGGTTTTGGAAAAACCTAAACTAATCAGGACTGAATTATCGGGAAAACCTGTTCAAAAATGTGTACCAAAATCAACTATTTTTCAAAAATTTGTTCCAACTTGTCATTTTTGTGGAATTCTTGGACACATTAGACATTTTTGCAGAAAAATGAAATCTCTGTCCACATATTAGCATGAAAGAAAAGCAAAAAAATTGCATGATCAAATCAGACAGCTGCAACATAAAACTCTCGGCCAACTGAGCACTCGAGCGAGCTCTCTGAGCGCTCAGGCGGTTAACTAGCTGAGAGATGGTCAAGTTCACTAGCAGTCGCACGCTCAAGCGGTAGCTCTGAGTGCTCGAGAAGACAACTGGCAAAGACTTTGTTTTGACCAGAAACCCAGCAGTCAAACTAAAACTTTTTTTAAAACTCGTGTTATGTGGGTTCAAAAATCTAATTTGATATGCATTGTTGTTCACACTGCCTTAAAAGCTCAAAATTCTTTTATGTGGTATTTGGATAGTGGGTGTTCCTGTCATATGCTGGGAGATAAGTCCCTATTCTCTAGTATTGATCCATATGATGGAGGACTTGTCACATTTGGGGATGGAAACTCATCCAAGATTATTGGGAGAGGCTCTATTGACTCTCCGGGGCTACCCAAATTAGACAATATTTTTCTTGTTGACGGTCTAAAAGCAACCTTACTTAGCATTAGTCAGATGAGCGACACACACCATGAAGTTCATTTTACTAAAATTGAATGTCTAATTTTGGATAAAAAGGGAAAAACTGTTATTCATGGTGTTCGAACCTCTGATAACTACTATGAAATTTTTCCTAAAACAGATTAAATATGTCACTCTGCTAAAATCGATGAAACTGAATTATAGCATCATCGTATGGGTCATATCAATTATAAGGATTTTTCCAGGCTTGCAAATTCTGAATTAGTCAAAGGTATTCCAAAACTAAGCAGCAATACCAAAGTTGTGTGTGGACCATGTCAACTAGGTAAACTAATTAAAGTCCCACACGAGAAAATAAATCAGCTTGCTACCTAATACCCTTTGCAACTTCTCCATATAGATCTCATGGGTCCTTCTAGAACGGAGAGTATAGGTGGCAAGAAATATATTTTTCTTCTTGTTGATGGCTTTTTTTATGTTTATCTGGGTGAATTTTCTGTGCGGAAATGACACTTTTGTTGTTTTCAAGTCTCTATGTCTTAGATTGAATAATGAACAGGAAGGGAGAAATCAGCATATCACAAAAATCAGATCAGATCATGGTAAGAAATTTGAGAACTCAGAATTCTCAAGCTTTTGTGATAAACAGGGAATTTAACACGAGTTTTCTACACCTAAAATACCACAATAGAATGGTGTAGTGGAATGGAAAAATAAAGTGGTACAGGAGATGGCCAGAGTAATGCTTCATGGTAAAAACCTTCTTTTCAAGTTTTGGGCTGAGGCCATAAATACTATCTATTACGTTATTAATCATGTGTATTTACGACCTGGTACTAAACAGACTGCATATGAATTATGAAAAGGTAGGAAGCCAAATGTAAAATATTTTAGAACTTTTGGAAGCAAATGTTACATTTTAAAATATCATGGACATTTGGGTAAATTTGACTCTAGAAGTGATGACGAAATATTTCTTGGCTATTCCATTAACAGTAGAGCTTATTGAGTTTTCAATTTAAATACAACTACCGTTATGGAATCTGTCAATGTTGTTATTGTTGATACAGGTACGTCTGAAGAGGCATTGACACCGGAAGCAGATCAATCGAATTCTCAAATACTTGAAGATCCGGTTCAGCCCATCTCTCTAAAACAATCAATAGATGAAAGTTCTAAAATTACAACAACCCTTGAGGAGCAAGCTATCTTGGAACCTTCCTCATGGGTAAAGCTAAATCACTCACAGGATCTAGTGATTGGAGGGTAACAAAACCTATGATGACTCACCGATAAATACGTAATCAGGAAAATTAGGTAAGTCATTTGTGCTATGTTTCTATGATTGAACCAAAAAATGTTAAAGAGGCCCTGACTTACGATTGTCGGGTGAATGCTATGCATAAGGAACTCGAAATAATTTGTCAAAAATGATGTGTGAAAACTTGTGCTTGGACCTGAAAATGTTGATATTATTGGGACTAAGTGGATTTTCAAAAACAAGTCTAATGAACAAGGAACTGTGGTGAGAAATAAGGTTGGGTTAGTGGCACAAGGATATACACAAGTAGAAGGAATAGATTTTGATGAAATCTTTGCTCCTATAGCCCGATTAGAATCTATTCGTATTCTTCTTGCTGTTGCCTATTTTCTAAATTTCAAATTGTATCAAATGGATGTGAAAAGTGTTTTCCTAAATGGCCAACTAAAAGAAGTTGCTTATGTTGAACCGCCTAAAAGTTTTCAGGATCTACTCTATCCTAATCACGTTAACAAGCTCAAAATGGCTTTGTATGGTCTGAAACAAGCTCTCCGAGCTTGGTATGAACGTCTAACCACCTTCTTGGTTAATCATGATTTCAGTAGAGGAAGTGTGGATAAGACTCTTTTCATTAAAAGGGACAACAACGATATTCTGGTAGCACAAATTTATGTTGATGATATTGTGTTTGGATATACATGTGAATCTCTTGTTCTTTCATTTTTTGAATGTATGCAAAAGAAATTTGAAATGAGTATGGTAGGTGAACTCAATTATTTTCTAGCTTTACAGATTAAATAGTCTGACGATGGGATATTCATCTCATAGTCAAAGTATGTAAAAAAACCTGGTCAAGAGATTTAAACTTGAATCTACCATACCCATTCAAACTTCTATGAGTACTTCTGTAAAATTGTCAAAAGACGAAAAAGGTAAAAATGTTGATCAAACCATGTTTAGGAGCATGATAGGGAGTCTCTTGTATCTCACGGCATAGTAGACCTGATTTTGCATTCAGTGTTGGTATTTGTGCACGTTATCAGGCTAATCTTAAGGAATCACATTTAACTGGTGTTAAAAGGATTATCCGATATGTGAATTCCACTGTTGAGTTTGGTATTTTATTTTCCAAAGATACTAACTTAAACATTGCATGTTTTTCTGATGCTGATTGGGCTAGTTGTGCAGATGACAGAAAAATCACATTAGGAGGTTGTTTCTATATTAGTAACAATCTGGTTATTAGGGTTGATATACTGAAAATTATGTTTTTAGTATATAATTTTATTTTAATAAAATTAATTTTCTATTTTATAAGAATCTTTATGAGCAATGTATGCATATCATTTCTTTGTTATGCATGGATGTCCAATATTTTGTATAATATTTAATCTGGTGTGTAGAGTACGGCTTACACACAGAAGATCAGATTTTAGAATCTTGTAGAATATAAGTTTTATGTTCACAGTTTAGATAAAAATAGATATATCATCGTTACGACTGTGGCACAATGTTTTAGTAGGCCTGCGTTGGTTACGGGGAACATATAATAGCGTCATCTATTATTCCGAATCTCTGTGCCATATATTTTGTGTGTATTGAATTGGACATTTGGGAAAATTAATTTTATACTGACTATATAAATTAATTCACGCCCCAAGATTATTATGAATAGTGCTTATCCTCTTAATTCTGGAATAATTATTGATTTGCATATATTTAATATCCGTTGTTTTGATTCATTAGAGGGTGCGATCTTATATGGGTCTATAT
>JAULJZ010008649.1:0-39588 GCA_032270985.1 Heliamphora pulchella | reverse complement strand
TCACTACATATATATATATATATATATATGTAGTGATGTAGGCTAGTGGTGCAATGTATTTACCACCATTAAAGCCAATCATCTTTGATCTAGGTTCTTCTAATCAAATTAATGTAATTAAAGTAGGTTAATTATCTAATGTATCTTAAATACATTAATTAATGTAGGTTAATATATCTAATATATCTTAAATACATTAACTAATGTATGCTAATGTATCTGATATATATTAAATTAATGTATTTAATGTATCTTATGTTTATTAATGTATCTAGTGTATTTTGTTATCCACAAATATTATTAATATATCTAATGTATATTAATGTATCTTATGTCTATTAATATATCTTTTTATCCACTCTATTTTTTTTATGTTTAAGTATTATATATATATATATATATATATATTAGATGATTATTGTTGAAATAGAAGGATAATTAGTGATTCCTTTAACATAAAATTTATGTGGTATGTTATTGTATGTAAATTTTGAGATTTTATGTTTCATAGTTGGTGCATGAATTATGATTAATTATATATATATAAAAAAAAATTCAAGTTATTACAATCTACTCCCCTAAAAAAAAAATTCGTCCTTGAAATTGAAGTGGTGCCTTTCAAATAGTTGAGAGTAGTTGGCTCGCATGCCATCCCCTCGCTCCCAGGTTGATTCTTCTACTCCTCGATGCCTCCATAAAACGCGTACGAGTGGGATAGTTTTTCCTCTTAAAATCTTTTCTCTTCTGTCTAGTATTTCAATCGGTTTTTCTTTGAATGTAGCGCCTTTTTCCAATTAGAGTTCCTCCCAATTCAGCACGTAAGATGAATGGGCTAAATACTTTCGGAGTAATGAGACATGGAACATGTTGTGTATTTGTGCTAGTTGTGGGGGTAGAGCTAAACGGTATGCGACTTCTCCGATTTTCTGTAGAATTTCAAATGGACCAATGAATCAAGGGAATAGCTTTCCCTTTTTCTCAAAGCGGACAATTACTCTTCGAGGATGAATCTTTAAGAACACGTGATCTCCGACTTCAAAGGTTAAAGGTCAAGACCGTTGATCGGCGTAACTTTTCTATCGACTTTGAGCGGTAGCAATGCGTTCATGTATCAATTGAATCTTCTGAGTAGTTTCTTGAACAATTTTTGGTCCTAACAGGCTGGTTTCTCCTATGTCAGTTCAACAGATCAGTGAGCGACATGATCGTCCGTATAGTGCTTCGTAAGGAGCCATGCCAATGCTAGCTTGATAACTATTGTTGTAAGTGAACTCTACTAGTGTAGATGTCGCTCCTAATCTCCTTTGAAGTCCAGTACGCATGCTCTTAGCATATCCTCGAGAATCTGAATGGTCCGTTCTAATTGTCCTTCGGTCTGAGGGTGGAATGCAGTGATGAAACATAACTCGGTTCCCATAGCCTTTTGTAAGCTTTCCCAAATGCACGAAGTGAAACGCGGATCACGATCAGATACAATTGATACTGGTACTCCATGAAGTCGAATGATCTCCCGGATGTATAGTTAGCCTAACGAATCCAAGCTATCTGTGTTCCTTATTGATAAAAAGTAGGCACTCTTAGTAAGCCGATCTACCACTACCCAAATAGTGTCGTGTTCCTCGAGGTGACCTTGGTAGACCGGTTACGTAATCCATTGTAATGTGCTCCCATTTTCATTCGGGTATCGGTAGGGGTTAAAGTTATCCACCCGGTTGTTGGTGCTCGACTTTTACTTGTTGACAAATAAGACATCTAGCGACGAATGTAGCGACGTCCTTTTTCATCCCACTCCACCAGTATTGCCGCTTCAAATCTTTGTACATCTTGTTGCCTCCAAGGTGTATTGTAAATTTTGATTGGTGGAAGCTTTCTAGAACTTCAGTTCGTAAAGTGTCAACATCGGGCACATAGATTCTATTTGAAAATTGTAGACTTTCGTCAGGGTGAACTTTCCAGGGAGTCGGTGTATCACCAGTGGTATGAAAAGATTTAAGAAAAGCTGTCCCTTGATCAGATCTTTGTGCTTCGAGAATTTTGTGAAGTAGCGAGGGCAAAACTGTGATAGCGAACATACACGTGTGAGGAACATTGTTAGAGTCTATTTGAAGTTCACTTAAGGTGTTCATCATTTTCCACTTCTCAATTGCAAGGTTGGCCACACTCGCATTGGTTTTTCTACTGAGAGCATCGGTCACAACATTAGCCTTCCCAGGGTGGTAGGACAAAGTGAACCGATAATCCTCAAGGTACTCCATCCATCTTCGTTGCCGCATGTTCAGCTCCTTCAAAGTGAAAAAATGTTTGAGGCTTTTATGGTCTGTGATGACTTCGAATTCTTCTCCGTACAGATAATGTCTCCATTGCTTCAAAGCAAACACCACTGCTGCTAGTTCAAGGTCATGGGTTGGGTAATCCCTTTCGTGATTCTTCAATTGCCTTGATTCGTATGCCACTACTATGTTATCTTGCATTAAAACACACCCTAAGCCTTCCTTAGAGGCATCACAGTACACAATGTATCCCTTATCTTTCTCAGGAATGATAAGGATTGGCGCACTTGTCAATCGCATCTTAAGCACTTGGAATGAGGCCTCACACTCCTCGTTCCATAAAAATTCACTCCCTTCTGTGTCAGTCGTGTCATAGGCCTGGCTATCTTAGAAAAGTCTTGAATGAATCGCCTGTAATATCTTGCTAATCCCAGGAAACTCCTTATCTCAAACACGTTCTTAGGTTGCTTCCACTCTGATCCTGCCTCTACCTTAGCAGGATCGACTGCCACTCCTTTCTTCAAAATAACATGTCCCAAAAACTTTACTTTCTTTAGCCAGAACTCGCACTTAATGGCATTCTTGTATAATTGATTATCTCGTAAGGTATGTAATACAATTCTCAGATGTTGTTCGTGTTCTTCTTCTGAGGCTGAGTAGATTTGGATATCGTCAATGAAGATGACGACAAAGAGGTCCAAGTATGGGGTGAAAATTTTATTCATGAGACTCATGAAAATTACGGGTGCATTTGTTAACCCAAAAGGCATCACCACAAACTCAAAGTGTCCATATCGAGTGCGGAAAGCTATTTTGGTTATGTCTTCATTCTTGACTCGCAACTGATGATAACCTGAACATAAATCAATCTTTGAGAAGACCTTGGACCCTTTAAACTGATCAAACAAGTCGTCAATTCTCGGAAGAGGGTATTGATCTTAATTGTCACTTGGTTCAATCGCCGATAATCGATGCACATTCTCAATGAACCGTCCTTCTTTTTTACGAATAGTGCTGGAGCTCCCCATGGTGAAGTGCTTGGTCGGATAAAACCCTTGTCGAGCAATTCTTGTAACTAGATTTTTAATTCCTTGAGTTCAGCTGGGGCCATACGATGAGGTGGCATGGAGATCAGGGCAGTACCCAGTTGGAGTTCAATACCGAAATCCACGTCACGAGTAGGTGGTATCCCAGGTAACTCGGCTAGAAAAACATCAGGGAACTCACAAACTACCCTTGGGAGTTCCATCTCAGGTTGGGTTTTGGGGTTTAAAGTAAGGGTTGATAACCATCTGGCTAAAGGAATGGTTTTGATTAGCTTGAACTCCCTCGTTGGGAAATTACTTATTCTCTCTCCCTTAAACTGGAAACAAGTTCCATCATTAGCATAGACCGTCACCTTCTTCCAAAAACATTCAATTGCTGCCCGATGCCTAGTTAACAAATCCATACCTAATATTATATCATAGTTGTTTATTAGAAGTATTCGCAAGTCACATGTAATTCTTAACCCACTGATTTCTAGTTCGCAATCCTTGCAAATGTATTCTACTCTTACATGTCCTCCCAATGGTGATGCTACACTCATACGGGTTTCTAGAGTTTCTTGTTTCAGGTTCAGATGTATAGCACATGCAGTAGATATGAAAGAATGTGTTGCACCAGAATCAATTAAAGCATGTACCCAAGAACTAAATAAAACGTGGGTACCTTGAATAACTACTGAGTCGCACTCCTCATATTCTTGTAAGGCAAACACTCTTGGGGCCATGTTTGTTCCTTGTGTTATTGACTTCTCAACAAGTCCAGGCTTGGCTTGCTGTCCATGTCCTTTGTTAACATTGCCCTGTTGCCAGTTTGGCTCCCACAATGGGCATTCTCGCACCAGATGTCCCTCCTTGTTGCATTTGTAGCATTGTATAGGTTTTTGGACTTCCTGATGTTTCGGTTGTGGCTGGCTATGGACCGGTCGGGAGTAGGGTTTTGGTTGAGTTCTTACTTGATTGGTCCTGATGGGTCCCTTTTGTGTGGCATTACTCTGTCGGTTGAGGTCCCATATTCTTCGAGAGTCATTTAATTCCCTTTCTGCCACTAATACGATTCGTACCACCTGAGCGTAAGTAGGCAGTTGCATTACGACTAGCTTACCTCTTATCACAGGTTCTAAGCCCCATTCAAATTTCCTGGCCTTAGAATCTTCATCAGGTATCATGGTCGAAGCATATCGGCTCAATTCTTCAAATTTGTTGGCATATTGAGTCACTGTGAGTTTTCCCTATCGGAGGCTAAGAAATTCTTGGGTCATGTCTTGTTTGGCAGTTCCAGGAAAATATTTTCCTAAAAAGAGCTCTTCAAATCCCTCCCATGTGAGGGTCTCGAGATTGACAGTAGTGCGGGTCACTTCCCACCAGAAATCGGCCTCGCCTTCTAGTTGAAAGGTGGCAAGGGTGATCTTATCTTTATTGTTGACCACGTTCACCAATCCTAACAGTTTTTTAATCTGCTGGAGCCAACCTTTTTCTTGTATTGGGGTAATATTGCCATTGAAGGTCGGTGGCCTTTGTCTTCTAAACTCAGCACTGAGCCAAGCTTGATCATTTTGGGCTCTCGGGGAAACGTTGTTCAGGTTGGCAGCTAAAAGTCTGACTGCCTGTGCAAGTTCTCTCATAGCGGGGTCAGAATGGTTGTAGTTGTTGTGATCCGGTTGCGGGGGGGGGGGGGGGGTTGGTAAGTGATTGGGAAGTTGGGCTAGTCCTCTTCCATGTCTTCCTTCCATTCTACAATAATAAGTTTTTTTTTAATTCGATACACTTCTATTGTTTTGATCTTTATATCACCACTATAACAAAAATAATGAGAGTATGCAAGAAGCTAATTTTATTCATTCGAGTAGACATTTACAAGAAGTTTAGCATTTAACACTCAGTTCTACACAGAATTACTCAAAACAATTGTAGATAATCCCTAAAAAGTAAGTGCTCTAGCTCCCAAGTCGTTTCACGTATCCCATAACATTCCCACAAGACCTTACAGTAAGTGACATTTGGCCGGAAAGGATCTCTAGTCTCCCAATCGAGGATCTCAATTGGCACTTCTGAGTAAGTTACAGGATCTGTGAAATCAAGTCCCCCATTCGTAGTGAAAATCCTTCTGTCATCCATGGGTCGCTGACGTTGAATAAAAGAGGCAGGTGCATAAGATCCTACTCTGTCCGCAAAACCCGGGGAAACCTCTAGTTCATAGGATCTTCTCTCTACTGGTCTAATAATGCGGACGGGTCCCATATAACAGTATGAGGCCACGGGTGTTTTCCAGGCGCATCGTACCATTGGTGGTACGATTACATAGACTAAGGCTCTGGCTTCAAATTGTTGCTGCCTTCGGTGGTACCTCCAGCCGGGTTCGATAGCTCCTGACTCCAATGCTTCGGCGACGGGCTCCGGTGGGGTTGTATACTTCTTTTTGTGGAGCTTCCTCGTCATCTTCTACTTCGACCAGTTCCTCCATTTCCTCTTCCAGCTCCACGTCTTCATCTAGAGGTTCCTCTTCTTTCGGTTCATCCTCACTTGGGACTTCTTCTTCCTCCGAAATCCATCCATTTTGGTTGTTGTCAGCCATCTTACATAGGGGTTAATTATACTTATGTAAATTAGTCTACGAACGAGGAATAATACATATACTTATCAAGAAGAGGATTTAACACCTAACACAATAAAGCACATAACAAGCAAAAAAAAAAAAATTGCACAAGTCTACCCATTACCCGGTCTCGATCGAGGGGGTCGTGTACCTAGGCTCTGATACCAAGCTGCGATGCCCCGAATTTCGAAAATGTCAATATTTGTGATTTTAATTTATTTTCTTTTAAAAAGAAAAATCTGACCAAATTTTTTTTTTTCAAAACACAAATACTAATAATCTTAAAGAAAAAAATTCATAAACTTCTAATAGAAATACGGTTACAAGTCTTACATTCTTCCAAAATGGAATAACAATTCTAGCACCGAAATGAAAACCTAAAGACAATTATCAAAGTGCACGAGTCTCGGGGCCCTGACTCCATCTTTCTCCTGTATTGACTGCTCTTCTCCGACTTGTTCATCTTGATCATCATCCTGAATCGCACCGTCGTCTTCTTGTCCTATTGTGTTATCTGGCATTTAAAATGCCATGAGCTACAAAGCCCAGTAGAAACAACCCGTACCCCACTACTCTAACAATTATAGCATCATACAACAAGTGCAACTTACATCTTAAATGTTAAGTAAAACAAGCTAGTAATGGTATGAACAATAGATAAATAACGAATAGAGCAACATACGCTAAATGCATGTTATATGATCATGAGAATGAAATATATGAGACATAATTCTTCAAGAGAGATTAAAATTTCCTGTTCTCACCAAGAGAACATACCTAGATTATACTACACTTCCACAAGCGAGTACTTAACACCACAGTACTATTTACGCCCCCATGCGTTATGCCTTCCACCACCCCTCCCCGTTATCTATACGCTCCCGCCCTACTACTTATATGCGGCTAAAGACGTTAGACCAGTTCTTCAATCGCGTGCGAAAAGTCAAAAAAGGTGTGGAACGACACAAGACAACTCATGATGTAATGGACCCTCCCTCATCACCATTTTCTTTAACATTTTTTTTCCACAAACCCAAGAATTGATGAAGAATGCCATGACGTGCTTAATAGATATATAAGACAGAGAATAGGATGTTAACACTTGTTACCAAAACCTACACCTATTCAACACTTAGTCGAACTTCACAATGCTTAATTCTATCGAATTTAAACATATAAGATTTAATTGAAACATACAAAATAAGTCTAGCTATGTCAAATAAAATGATTATTTTTGGCTCTTTAAAGAAAAAGCTACTGGACATCAATTTTCTTGTCGACATGCATGGTAGGATTTTAGTTGCAGAATGATATAAAAGAAGAATAGAGAACTAAGGGATTACATTCCTACCTTAGAGTTGTTGGACGAGAAGACGAAAATGTGAGAATGTGGTTAAATCTCCTCAAGTGCAGCCTCCAACACTTCTTTTTCCTCTCTCTCTCTCTCTCTCTTTCATTTTTCGTACTTTATATTACTAAGTATTTGAGAGAAATGTGTAGGTAGGTCTTTGAAATTGATCAAGGCTCATATATATATAGTGGTATAGGCTAGTTGTGCAATGTATTTACCACCATTAAAACGAATCATCTTTGTACTAGGTTCCACAAATATTATTAATGTGTCTTATGTATATTAAAATATCGAATGTATATTAATGTATCTAATGTATATTAATGTATCATTTTAACCACTCTAATTTTTTTAATATTTAAGTATTATATATATTATTTTAGATAATTATTGTTGAAATAAAAGAACAATTAGTGATTCTTTTAACATAAAATTTATGTGGTACGTTATTGTATATAAATTTTGAGATTTTATGTTTCATAATTGGGGCATGAATTATGATTAATTATATATATGTAAAAAAAATTAAGGTTATTACATATGAACTGCGTGGATGATTGTATATCTATTTTATTTATCTTGTTAATTTAATTAATTCGACAATTCGATTTTAATTAAAATATTTTGTAATGGAAAAAAAAATTGTATTTTTTTAATTAATTAATTTTAATTAAATGAAAATTTTTTAGATATTTTATTTTTTTACAAAATATCATGTTTAAGATGATTTTTTTAAATTGGATATTTTGAACAAGCGTGGAAATTAATTCTGGATTTTGAATTAATTAAATGAAAAAATGTTTAACCAAAATAAATTATTATTTTTGAAAACATATGGAACGAAAAATAAAATAAATAATGTCTTTAATCACTACTTTAGCTGAAAAGCGAGAGAAAAAACTATGCATTTATTAAATTTTATTTGTTACGCATTTAAACACGAAAAGATGGTTTGATAAATCAAAATATTTGGAATCGTGTACACGGAAAGATATTTGAATCTTTCAGATCGTGTGACTTTCGAAATTAATAAACTTATTTTAATTAAACGAATTTTTATAACCCTAAAAAATGTTTTAAAAATCCAAGTGGGAGAGAGAATTTATTCATAGATAAATCATGCGGTTTTCATCACCAGTTTGTAGGTGATGCAATTAAACCCTGCGTGTTGGTAGTAAGGCCTTCCTCCCAATCGGACAAATTAATAGTGGTATCGCCAGTACAAACATTCTTTAGGGATAATTATGGATAATTTTAGTGTGGATCACTTCTCCATCTGAAGGGTTCATTGCGAAGCGAATAATTTAGAATTAGGTGATGGTTAATACTTAGCTATATATTATAGTATCCTCTCCATCTGAGTCACTGCTATTATATACTGGACCGAAGTCATGTCAGCTATTTAATTCTACTTGACATGGTCAGTTGTCTAGATAGTAAAATTAAAAGGAATTGGCTTGTTTGGTCTTATGAAGGATAATAGATGTCGTCCCATCGAGGCATGCTATTCTCAGGTTACCAGGCTACTGGCGAATTAATTTTAAAATAGTAGAGGAAATCAAATTAAAATAAATTCAAAGTTTTTCTCATCATAATTAACGATTCTTTTTTAATTATGTGATTCTCAAAATTGAAATGGCTTTCAACCCACTTGCTTTAATACTCAAAGAAAACAAACTAACGGGACTGAATTTTGTTGACTGAAAATGTAACTTAGATATAACGTTAACTACAAATGGTATTCCTTTAATACCAGAAAATGTGTTTATTTTAGAAAAATGTTCTTCCTCTGGACCGAAAGGCATGAAGAAGAAAAAAGTTCAGAAACAAGAAGACACGGTTTCCAGGGTAGTTAGTGGGCCACAGATTGGTGTGAAAAAACTGAAAAATAGATATTTTCACTACAACCAGACCCGGCAATAGAAAACGCTTTGTCCAGTATTTTTTAGAAGGTAGAACAAATAAGATAATTTCTGTTCACTGGTTGTGAAAACATATTTAGCAGTATTATCTATCGGTACCTGGTGTGTAGATATGAAAGCCACTAATCATGTCTACAATTCATTGTAGGGGTTCTAAAAAATTCGACAACTTAGTGATGGGGAGATTTACCTGCATATGGGCAATAATACAAAGGTAACAGCAGTTGCAGTAGGAGATGTCACTTTCAGTTTTGGTAGAGATCGGGTTTTAATATTTAGAGATTGTATTTATGTACCTGCCATTAAAAGGAAATTAGTTTTCGTTTCTGGATTAGTTAAAGACGAATATTTGGTTTATTTTAATAACTCTGTGGTTATTAAGGATAATAAATGGGTTATCTATTTTTGTACATTGGTGGATAATCTTTATATTATTACTCCAATTTCTCATACACTGCAACTTCCTGAAATGAATAAGACTTCCATATTACCATATAAGAGAAAGTTTCATTCTTTAATGAACCAAACATTTTTTTGGCACTTAGGCTTGGCTCATATTAATTTAAAAATGATAAACAGACTGGAAGCAGATGGACTTTTGAGTTCATTGAAAGTAGATGCACTTCTAGTCTGTGAATCATGCTTAGAAGGCAAAATAACCAAGATGCCCTTTTCGACCAAAGGCTATAGAGCTAAAGAACTGTTGGAGCTGGTTCACTCTGATATGTGTGGTCCTATGACAATCCGGACTAGAGGTTGGTTTGAGTACTTCATCAGTTTCATTGATGACAACTCAAGGTATGGATACATTTAACTAATGCACCATAAGTCAGAATGATTTGAGAAATTAAAAAAATTCAAGGCAGAGGCAGAGAAGCGTCTGGGTAAAAGTATCAAATCACTACCGTCCGACTGTGGTGGAGAATACCTCTTTGGAGAGTTTATGAACTACTTGTCATCAGAAGGGATTACATCCCAGTTGACTGCACCTAGCACTCCACAACATAATAGTGTAGCAGAAAGAAGGAATAGGATTCTTATGGAGATGGTAAGGTTAATGATGAGTTATTCAGGTTTACCAGACTCTTTAGAAACAACAGCTTACATTTTGAACTTGGTACCTTCTAAGTCAGTACCTTCTACTCCCACAGAATTGTGGACCAGGCGTAAGCCTAGTCTGAAATACATTCGTATTTGGGGGTGTTCAGCACATGTACTGAAAGGGAACGTGGGTAAGTTAGAACCGAGGACAGAAGTCTGTTTCTTTATGGGGTATTCCAAGAAAATGAAGGGTGGTCTATTTTATAATCATAAGGATCAGAAGGTCATTGTTGGTCATTGTTAGCACCAATGCCCGATTCTTGGAAGAGGATTATATTATGGATCACAGGCCCAATAGTAAAATTATTTTGAAAGAACTAAAAGAAAATACCAGTAGAACGGAAGAACAAGTCACTGATATCCCATTACTTCGTCGTAGTGGGAGGATTATCGGGACAGGTGCAAATCAAGAACAGGGTGTTGATGCACAGGGTTCTGATTCTATACATTATGTAACTACTAGTACATAGACACATGTAGTGTCTCGTTATAGTGGGAGAGTTATTCATCAACCTGACCGGTATATATTCTTGGGAGAGTCTTTTGACAGGATCCTAGCAGAACTGAATATCGAGTCCTATAACTACAATGAAGCACTACAAGATAAAGATGTAGATCTTTGGCAAAAGGCTATGAATTCAGAGATGGAATCTATGTATTTCAATCAGGTCTGGAAACTTGTAAAACCACCCGAAAGGATAAAATCTATTAGATGCAAGTGGATCTACAAGAGGAAGAGAGGAGTAGATGCGAAGATTGAAACCTTCAAAGCTAGGCTTATCGCTAAAGGGTTTACTCAGAAAGAAGGGATCGACTATGAGGAAACCATTTTACTGGTAGCCATGCTTAAATCTATCCGGATTCTCTTATCCATTGCCGCACATTTCGATTACGAAATCTAGCAAATGGACGTTAAGATAGCTTTCCTTAACGGAAGTCTTGACGAGTGTATCTATATGATACAACCAGAGGAATTTATTGCAAAAGGCCAGGAGCACATGTTGTGCAAGCTTAAGAGATCTATTTATGGACTTAAGCAAACATCGAGATCTTAGAACACTCGATTTGATCAAGCTATAAAGTCTTATGATTTTGATCAAAGTCTAGATGAGTCTTGTGTGTACAAGAAGCGTAACGGAAGCGTGGTGATCTTTCTAGTACTTTATGTAGACGATATCTTACTCATCGAAAACGATGTGGGGGCATTATATTCGGTTAAAGTAGGTAATTTTGGAGAGAGCCCAATTATGGCTATCCTTAATCCCTCATCTTGGTACTTTGTATAATGTGAATGTCTCTTGAATTCTCTTAGACTTTGGGTTGACACCGGCGAAGGCATCACTCATCTTAAGGTGCGAATTGTCGACCTGGATAAGGGTGGCTGATAATTGGTTAGCCCGCCCCCACGTCGTTGCCATTGAGTAAAACAACTGTGGCATGAAGCCTGACGACGCATTTACTATTCGGAACGAGGCGCGATGATGGGTTTGGTGATCAAGTACCATCAAGTCTACTCTGGTGATTCCCGGTGTGAAATTTCTGTTATAATCTGGGTGCATATTAGGTTGGGCATCCGCATTACATACATGACATCTCATATGCATATGTTTATTGACTTATCTTCTATTATGTCATAAATTTTTCTATCTCCTTGACTATAAACTGGCTTGGGTGTTATATGGTATGTGTTGTGGTGAATTTTGTGTCCTGAGATTAGTTAGAAAGTTAGAGTGTTTTGCTTCTAGGTCTTGGCTTATGGCATTTGTGTCATAAGTGAGGAGGAGTTCTTAGAGGAAGTCATCCCGGAGGAAGAAGAAGAGTTTGAAGAACAGGGTAAGTTTCAAGAGTCCATAGATCCCGCTGATGCATTCTGAGGAGTCGAGACCTCTGCTTTCATTCTTATATTCAGTTCTTTCGTGCTTAGTGTAATTTTTTTTGAAATTTTGTGGTGAAACTGTAATAATTATATACTTTTGAACAGTTCAGAACTCCTTTATGATGTAATAACTAATGTATGTAAATATGAATGAATGGATAGAATATCCCTTTATTTATATTTATGTATGTCCCGACGTGTTTGGAGGACGGAGCGTCACAATACTTGTATTCATAAGAGACTTCATTGCCACCTGTCTAGCAGCACGATTTTGATTCCCAAATATTTCTTTGAGATTCATAATCATGTCATAGGTACTGGGCATAGACTGATGCTGATACTACAAAATATTTGACATGAAAGTCAAAATGTAACAGCGAGCTATCTGATTAGCTTTCTACCACTTCTGATGGGCCCGGGTTTCCTTTTTGGTTGCCTTCTCATCAAGTACTGGTGGACAAATCTAAGACAATACAAATTTGTAGTTCTCAGCAGTTAAGGCAATACCCAAATTCTTTTTCCAGTCTACATAGTTTGGTCTCGTTAGTTTGTTTTCTTTCAGTATTGACGCGAGTGGATTGAAAGTTATTTTAATTTTGAGAATCACATAATTAAAAAAAAATCGTTAATTATGACAAGAAAAATTTTGAATTTATTTTAAAATTGGTTCCCACTACCATTTAAAAAAAATTCGCCAATATCCGGATACCCTGTGAATAGCATGCTTCGATGGAAGGACGTCTACTATCCATCATTTATCCAGACAGGCCAATTTCTATTAATTTTATTATCTAGGCAACTGATCCTGCCAAGTAAAATTAAATAGTTGACATAGTTTAGATCCAAAAAATAATAGCAGTGACTCAGATGGAGAGGATACTATTCTTTACAGCTAAGTATTAACCACCACCTAATTTCAAATCAATCACTTCACAATAAACTCTTCAGATAGAGAAGTGATCCACATTAACAATTATCTAGAATTATTCCTAACGTAGAATTAATTACATTGTCTACAAACTAGTGATGGAGACCCCAAAATTTATCTATGAATAAATTTCATCTCTCACTTAGATTTTTAAAATAATTTTGAGCGTTATGAAAATCAGTTTAATTAAAATAAATTTATTAATTTCAAAAAACACACAATCCGAAAGATTTCAAAATATATTTTCGTATTTAATGCGTAATAAATAAAATTATCGATGAATGCATAGTTTTTTCTTTACTTTACAACTAAGGTATTGATTAATAGCATTCAAAATATTTTATTTTTACGTTACACATTTTTTAAAAATAATAATTTATTAAGATTAAATATTTTTTCATTTAATTAATCCAAAATTCGGAATTAATTTTTGCATTTTTCAAAGATATTCGATTTAATAAAAAAATTATCTTAAACGTGTTATTTTGTTAAAATAAAATATCTAAATTTTTTTTATTTAATTAAAAACTTTTAATTAAAAAAAGCTTAATTTTATTTTTTCTTTACAAAATTTTAATTAAAACTGAATTTTTTGAATTAATTAAATTAACAGGAATAAATAAAACAGATATACATCATCCACGAAATTTAAAAGAATATAAATACAAGATATATATATATCTCGATTTTATAATCAAACAGCAATTCTGATAAGTTTCAGTCTCCTATTCAAAGAAAAACTGTAATCTTTTAATCTTTTTCTAAATCAGCTTCTGACATCCAAGTTGCACCAGCATTCCTCGATATGAAGTGTTATATATATACAACACTTCTGAGCCTCAAACATATCAAAAAAAATCCAGCCAAACAGCCCTAAACCAGCACCACCACCGCCGGACTACCGGCGCCGCCGCAAGCCGCCGGTTCAGGCGACTTTTACCGCCTCTCCCGAACTCTGTTCTCGACGCTATTTTTTTTCCTATTTTTAGCACTGATATCCAACATCATGTTGCCTTGAAGAACGTCTCAAAAAAAGTCCCGGAAAGCCTCGAAAATAGCCCCAAAACATCCCGGTGCCGTTACAGGATTCTGCCGCTTATAACTGCCTATTTTGCCGTTGTTTTTGCTCCGATCTTTTTCATAGTTTTGGACTATTTTTAAGGTACTGTTTACTGCTATTTTATGCGTAAAAATGCTCAAAACTAGTCCCAAAAACGTTGCAAAAAACATCAAAAAATAGCCCTAAAACGCCACTGCCGCCGGTGTGTTTTTTCGTCAGTTTTTTGCTGATTTTTTGAACTATTTTGGTACTATTTTTAATACATAAAATTTGCAGAAAGCTTACCAAAAAAACCTATTTCAAAATCATTGAAAAACCACCGTGATTCGTGGCCTGAAAAATCCGAAACCACCGCCGGTGTCGCCAGTTATGCCGCTATCTGTTCTTCGTATTCTTGGATATTCAAACATGTTCTTAAATATTCTAAATAATATTTAAAAATATATTATAAAATTTACATCAAAAACCTATATCCCGTAGGCTTACAATCAAACTAAAAAAACTTAAATTATCACGATCAAATCTCGTGATTAAAAAATTAATTAAATCATTATTCAAACCATTCAATCAAAACATGAATATAATAATGATCATAAAATCGGTATTAGAAGGCCTGCAAAATAAAATTAGCATAGTTCGAAATCTACCTGGCCCCTCGATAAACCGTAAACAAAAATCAAAACGGCTCTGATACCAATTGTTAGAGACAAACTGCCAAAATTATTGATTTGTAAACGATTTTTTGAAAAATAAAATTGGACAGGCAATCGCCGAAACAGACTCTAGATAAATTTTTTTTGATGTGGAACGATCAAAAATAAAATCCGTGCTACCAAAGTTAATTTAAATGAATACTTTTGATCGATTATCCAACTACGAACTTTGATTTGTCGAGTTGAAGTTCCGATCCGACCTTCTACTGTATTTTCGATGCGATTACCGAACGTAGTGTAGGCTATGATCATTCGGGAACTGAAACTGGCAGAACCTGAACAACATAGTCTTGAAAGACAACTTATGATTTTGGTTCAGTCAACTCGCATATTTATAGGGCTATAGCAGGGACCACCGGATAATCAAATCCGCCTGCAGGGTTTGGCTCGGTCAAAACGTATAAGGTTCTTTAAGGGGTATTGTCAATCCCAAACAATTGGGACATGAATTCCGAAAATAATTAATATTCACCATATATTTAATACTGCTATCCAACTCAGCGGGACTTTAGACCCATAAAAAATCGCACCCTCTAATGAATCAAAACAACGAATATTAAATATACGCAAATAATAATTATTTTAGGATTAAGAGTATAAGCACTTATAAAGTCTTGGGGTGTAAATTAATTTATATAATCAGTATAAAATTAATTACCCCAATGTGGTCCTGTTCAATACACACAAAGTGTACTAACACAGCGAGTCGGAACAATATACGACGCTATTATCTGTTCTCCGTAACTAAGACAGGTTTACTAAAATTCTGTGCTACAGTCGTACCGATGGTTTATCCATTTCCATCTAAACTGTGAACCAAACTTATATTATGCAAGAACTTATAATCTGGTCTTCTGTATGCAAGTCATACTCTACACACCAAATTAAATACTATATAGAATAAAGGACAACCATGCATAACATTAAAGAAATAATATTGCATACATTACTCATTAAGATTCTCATAAAATAGAAAAATAATTTTATTAAAAATAAAATTAAATACTAAAACCAAAATAAATCTATGATTTTTAGTATACCACCCTGACACTAACATTTATGTCAATGCTGGCATTTCAAAAAGGTATTTGAGCAGGTCCATTCTTGAGATCAGAACAACTCGGTACGCTAGCATATAATGGCGTAGCTTCTTAATTGCCCAAACTAGCGCCCAATAAGTCTTCTCTAAAGACGTGTACCGATGCTCACATTCCGTCATCTTCTTGCTTAAATAGTAGACAATACTTTCTATCTTGGCTTCATCTTCTTATGCAAGCATACACCCTATTACTAAGTCAGTCGCTGATAGATACAGTATCAAAGGAATATCGGGTTCCAGGGGTGACAGAATTAGAGGGTTTTGTAGGTACTGTCGTATGGCATCGAAAGCGTCTTGACACTGCTGATCGCACTAAAACTTGGTCCCCTTCTTCAATAGTCGAAATAGAGGTTCCCAGGTACTGGTTAACTTGGCAATAAACTGACTGATGAACTAAATCTTTCTTAGAAATCTCCTTACATCCTTCTTGATTTTCAGGAAAGGCATTTCAAGGATAGCCTTGATCTTTTATGGGTCCACTTTTATGCCTCGTTGCGTGATTATAAATCTGAGCATCTTTCCTACCGTAACTCCAAAAACACACTTCTGCGAGTTCAAGCGCATCCTGCACCTTCTTATTCATTTGAAGAATTTCCTTAGTGCGATGATGTGCCCTTCTCTAGTCTTGGACTTCATGATTATGTCTTCCACGTATACCTTCACCTCCTTGTGTATCATGTTGTGCAACAACATGGTTGCAGCCCTTTGGTAGGTTGCTCTTGCATTCTTTAATTCGAACGGCATGACCCTATAACAATAGGTGCCCCAATGTGTCATAGAGGTGGTCTTTTCCCGGTCTTCTGGTGCCATTAAAATCTGGTTATATCCTGAGAATTCGTTCATAAAGGACAAAGGCGCATTCCTGGTGGTGTTGTCTACCAGCACATTTATGTGAGGGAGAGGAAAGTCATCCTTAGGACTAGTCCTGTTAAGATATCTGAAGTTGACAAACACTCAGATCCTTTCGTCTTTCTTTGGCACCAGGACGATATTAGGAACCTACTTCGGGTACTCTGTGACCATGAGAAATCTGGCGTCTATTTGCTTGGTGACTTCCTCCTTAATCTTAAGAGCCCAATCTGGTCGAATCCTTCTGAGCTTCTACTTGACGGGTTTGGCATCAGGGTAAACAGGGATTTGGTGTTGTACATTGTCGGGATCTATGCCGGTCATATCTTCGTAGGACCACGCAAAAACATCTTTAGATTTTTTTAATGAAGAGATTAATTATTGACGTTCATCCGAAGAGTGCATAAAGCCAACCTGAATTATCTGTGGATCTTTTTTATTATTAAGATTTATTAAACGGTTTCTTTCATTACAGGTTTAACTCGCATTTTTTCTTCTTTTTCAATTAAAAGTTTTAATTCTTGGGGGATATCCCCCTCGAATTCATCAAAATTTTCAGAATCAATGCAAAATATTTAAGACACAGCGAAGTAAGCAAAATCCATTTTTATTTCATTAAATTTGAAGGGGGTTATAACCTGAGACTCAAAGCGAAAAGGGCTCGAGATGCCAACAGATGCGCTCCGAGCAGACTCACCGTTACAAACATTGTTAACAAACTTGATAAAAACATATTCAACAAACTCGAACCTTGACTCACTTGTTACATCATGCATATGAAAGGACTCAAAAGACTGACTCTTTTTCATTACATCGCCATCCATGATAAGCATGGGGTAATCCGCAGGCGCTTCGGCATCCATCATCAACACGCCCTTGTCTTCCTCATCATTGCCTATACGCACTCGGGCCATCTCTTCATTGAAGAAAGAACCTAGATTCTCTTCTTCACTGTGATCGGCCCAGTCTATTGATACTTTCCTTGTGACGCCCATCTGCCATATCTCTGCTTTCTCCTTACTATCGGACAATTGATAGCCAAAATAAATCTCTAGCTCTGGCAAATTCTAGTTAGTCTTCTCCTCTATCCATGGATTGGGAAACCCATAATTGGGGAAATCATCCCCTTCCTTGATACAACGTCTGTTTAGCATCGGTCCGTATTTTCCCATACTCGACTCTTTCAACTCAGGCTTGTACCTAAGTTCGTATCCGTGGCGATTGTGGTGCACAAGAATTGGTTCTGAGATTCCTTACAGATGCTTGCCTAGTCCCATTCTCGAAAAATAGGGCATCCCATTCATCATGACCATCACTTTGGGGTTCACATAGTTTTCTTCTTCATTCATCAAAACTTGCACAACCTTAGTCTCGTCGAAGTCGAACCCATTTAGAAGGAGAACCTCCTCCCCATGTTGAATCTCGAGAAGCGGGGTAGCATCATTAAGAGGGGTTAGTAAGCTAGTTTCACCCAGTATAGTGATAGTTACTCCTTTCTTAATCAGCTTCACTTTTTGGTGCAGGGTCGACAGAACTGCTCTAATCGACAGGTCATGTAACCATAGCCTTCCTAGCAACAGATTGAATGATGTCGGCACATCGAGAACATGAAACTCTACCTTCCTTTTGAGCAGCCCTACTGTTATGGCAAAAGTCACCAACCCCAAGACATCTCTTCGTGTGTTGTCATATACATGCACTTCTTGCGCATTTGGTTTAAAGTCTTGCGTCTTCAATCCCAAACAATAAGCAGTTCATAGTGGGCATACGTTGAGGGCGGACCCGTTGTCAACCAAGACGACCGGCACCCATTTCCCCCCCAAATACTTGATAGTTAAATGCAATGGCTTGCTATGGGATGGCCCCTCCGCCGAAAAATCCTTATCACTGAAGGTAATAACATTGGTCTATTTTTCGAGCATGAGCATTCCAACCAATTGGTCGGGAGAGACGTCGATTGGAATACCCATGCTGTTGAGAGCCTTCAAAATAGCTTGCCTGTGCTTGTGAGATGCCACGAGTAGCCTCCAGATACTCACGTTCACCTGCATCTTCTTAAGCTGCTTCAGAACTATGTCTTCTTCTTCACCGTTCTGTTTCTCCACTTGATTTCTTGATTCCTCCATTCCCTTACTTGGCTGCCCCTTCTTGGTTGTTCCTTCTCTATTTTTGCAGGCTTAAAATACCTCCCATTTCTCGTTAGATGTTCAATTTGCTCCTCGGGTTCCCACAAACCGTCGAACTGATCGATTACTTCTCGAATTTTAGCTACTAGGTATTATTTTCCTCGGAAGGCCCATAAATCGTCTGTGCTTGTCTTTCCTTGATTATCTTCTCCATTAGTTCCTCCAATTCCCCAAAGGTCTTCCTCGATTCCCATTACATTTTGCACAAACTAAAGAGATTCTTCATTGATAGTGGTCTCTAGCTCAAAGAGCTGTGGCAACGATACCTCATCAAACGGATCCTCGTAGTCATATGGCGGGGAAGGGACCCATGGTTCCCACGGGCTGCCGTGGTCACACGGTTCCTCAACAATCGGGTGCCATTCTGGCATATCCTCTTCTACATCGTATTCGATATCCATAAATTCTTGGTTCACTTCTTCTATTTCCCACATATCGTTCTCTTCTTAGTATAAGATTTCTCCTGCGTCGAGAGAGCATAAAGTCGGCCCTTCGGGTAAAGGAGTTCACAATTTTGGCTCCTGGAGAGGAACAATATACGTCGAGGAGTCAAAGATGAAACTTGTAGTTCCCAATAGATTCACATGGGGTAGATCTTTCCCTTTCTTTTCCTGCTCTTGCTTCTTCTCGGTCTCTTCTATGGCTGCTGAACTCTCTTCCTGTCTACTTTTGCTATCAACTTCTTTTTCTTTCAAGGATTCTCTTTTCTCTAACACTGCTTTCTCTATCCCTCCAACCTTGAAACTCGGCTCAGCTTTCCCATACTAGGCTGCCCGTCTGTGCCATATTGTATCATCACTTGGAACGATCAAAATATGCCATATGATATCTATCCCGACTTCTTCCAAATCATCTAACACTTCAAGGCGTGCTAAATATTCCCACAAACGGTTGACTTCTTCATCCTTTTTTTTGTCGCCTTCGAACGGGGAAAGACCTTCTCCCTCATAGATAATAAAGATCGAGACGTCATCAAAGTCATCTTCTATTAAATCTTCTATTAGGTTGTTTATCAGGAACACCTCTTAGCTGAACGGTAAAGCTACAATGGATTTTTATTTCTGCTACAGAGACTATGAATTTGGTAGGATTAAAGCCTTCTGACCCTTCTCCAATGGCATTCACGTTCTGCTAAGTTACATGGTTCAACAGAGGGTTGGTAATCATATTCGGCTTCTGGACGGTAATAGGTGGAGAAATTACCTTGATATCTATCAAGTTCTGAATCTCATGCTGAAGCCTCATGAAGTTGTTGGTTAAGTGACTGTTCCGCTGGTGGAAAGCACAATACTAGGTCAGATTGTATCTGGGCAGCAAGGGATTTGGTGGCGGGCTTGGTTCCAAAGGCTTTAGAAAACCCCTCTCAATTAGGCAGCTTAAGATAGAGGTCAAAGGTACAGTGAGTCTGGTGAAAGTTCTCTTTTGGTTGTGGGGTTGATTTTTGGTAGCTGGGTGGGTGAATGAATTAGGCTGGCTCGGATTGAGGTTCAGTATGTTCACTTCATAACTTCGGCTCATAAAGTTAGTGGCATTGTTTAGGTTATTGACATAAGGCTTCCTAGCTGCTCTTTGACTTGATTTCCCTTTTTCAATATCCACAGACTACAATGCATCCTCTATCTGCACCCCAACATAAAAAACCTGCTCAAACGTCATCAACGACTGTGTTATCAAATACTTGCGAAATTGTGGCTGCAGGTTCTTCACCACCATTCTCATTTGTTCCTTCTCAGTGGGTCGATTTGTTATTTTGGCTGCCTTGGCTCTCCATCAGGTCAGAAACTTGACGAAAGACTCCTTGGTCTTCTGTCTAGTTGTCTTAAGTTCCTTGGTAGTAACATCGAGCTAAATGTTATAGTTATACTGGGTTGACAAACGAGGTAACAATATCCTCCCAAGTTCTCGTCTTCGCACCATCCAGAGATAAGAACCACTTTTGAGTGGCTCCTAACAAAGATCGCTGGAAGAGCTGGACCTTCAACTGATCGCTGATCCCCATTGGTGACAAGATCCCCACGTATATCCTCAAATGGATCCTCAGGTCCCCAGTTCCATCAAACTTCTCCATATCGGGCATCTTAAACTTCTCGGGAAGCTTAGCATTAGGTAACAGACAATGTCATTTCACATCCAACATGTAATCCTCGAACTCTCGGGCTTTTCTCATAATCTTTTTCAGTTTGTCATCCTTTTCAAACAAAATTGACTCTTTTGTGACTAGAATTTCTGGGACTCCTAGTCGGACAGGTTGTGCAGCTGCTTGCTGGGCTCCCTCGGTCCCATATTTTTGTTCCAAAGGTTCTCTTCTACTTTATCCTTCTGGCCGTTCGGGAGAACTGCATTGAGGTCAACAACCCGGGTCTGTAAGGTCTGGATCTATGCTTGGCACTAAGTCTAGATTCTGGCTTGATTAGCCACAGCAGTGTTAACCCCCTCGACTATTTGCTATAATTCTTGAATTGCCTTCATCATATCTGTCATAGTCAATTCTGGGTCCGCCATTGGTAACCTCAATTGATCTATGCGTTTAAGTCTTTCACTCGAAGATCGGGCCCAAGTGTGTATAGGTTTTTCCCTGCACAGAGCTATTATCCTGGGTCACTAAACTGAAAGGACTCATGTAAATAGAAGGACTCATTAGCCGGATCTAAACTTGAAATAAACTTGCGTTCGGCAACGAGATGGGTGAACAAAAACTAACCTAAATGGAGTGCTAACTATACAAACAAAAGCATCTTAAAAAGGAAAGTCACATAGTCCTAAAAGATTTATTGATCCTAAAAGAAGGGGTCTAAGAAGTTATATGTAACATGATGAGGCTGGTAGGTCTGCACTTAATGTACCTTTAGAATAGAGTCAAGAGCATATCTCTCAATTCCAGGAATGGTGTAAAGCATGGTCAAACGGTACTCAATAACTCCTTTTGCCACATCTATGGGAGCATGTGGCCAGAAAGCTTATTGGCTTCCCCGATATAGCCCTGAGACAGTAAACTGATCAAGGTATCGGGTAGGCGGAGCAGAAATTTTGAGAACCAAGCACACAAATATGAAAATGCAAAAGCGAATACCATTGAAAAGTTTATAACAAGAACAATTGATATTTTAAGTTAAGCCCTCTTATGATTATTTTTTTTGAAAAACCAGTCCCCCATAGAGTCGCCAGAAAAACTACGGGCATGTTTTGTGGGGAGGACGATGCATCAGATATCTATTATTTTTTTTAAAAATGCTCTTATCTTCTTAAAATAAGAGAATCCAAGATATCCGAACACGTTTTTAAGAAAAATGGAGTCGCCACTTGATTTTTGAGAAAAATCAAGAAAAACAAAAAGAAGGCTGCGAATCTTTTGAAAACGTAACCAGAGAAAAAGAGGATTCGGGGGTTAAGGTACAAAAAGGGAAGGTGTTAGGTACCCTTTTTGTCCAACCATGAGGTTGGCCTCTATTTTATCAATATTAGTTTTTGTTATAAACTTTCTAAAGGTAACATAGACAGAATAAGAGGTTGAAGAGAGTTCAAACAAAAGCAAACGAAGAAACAAAAACCTTAACTATAGTCCTGAGGGTTATGCAACTTGGTTGTCATTTCTAGACATGCCACACGTATAGTTTGAGAAAAGAAAAGCAAAAATATGCAATGAAAAGCTAAACAAAGCAGAAAAATCCTAAAAGACATGCAACAATGTTTCTGTCTCTAATCGTGCTATATAAAGGCTGTACAGAAAGAATAGAAAAGATTTAGACACTATTTTTAAGCTACTGAATATGTAAAAAGCTTATAGTTGTGGCAACAAATATTGTAGCCATGACAAAATAAGTCACAAAACCAGCGACCGTGACAAAAATAAGGTTACCACGAGACACTAAGATGCAAGATGCAAGATGTTATGGCCATGGCAACCAAAAGTTGCGGCCAAGGTATTTTTAAGGTCCAAAAGATCATGCAAAGTCCAAAAGAAACACAAGCGAATGAGATACTCAGAACAAAGACCATAACCCACTTTGTCAAAGCTAGATTGACTATCCCTCATCCCCTACGGTAGCATTATTACCAAAAGAAAGAAAACTGAAGGTATAAAACATTAAAATAAATAACAGGAGGCTTAAAACACATTTTTCATGTTATTATTCATACAAAAAGCTCACGGCCGTAGTAATGGAATGTTACGGCCGTGACAAAGCAAAGAGAAAAAGATGTGGCCAGGATAATATAAATGACGGCTGTTACTTTAGGTTAATAAAATTCACGGCCGTGATAACCAGGGATCGCGGCCGTCGTGTTTTTAAAATCACAGAGAGCTTTTTAAGTGTCCAATGTACTAATAAACATGAAAACGAATCGAAATATACTATTCTACGTAAAACATAGAGTTACAAACATTCTGTTTAATAAAGAAAGCTCATATAAACATGTTTTTGATTGAAATGAATAACGAAATGACAAAAACCAATAGAAACCATAACCGTGATACCCCCGAGAGAGAGAAAATAAGGGTTTGAAGAAATATCACGGGATCCTAAGGTTACCTTGTATGGATATTTGCCTCGAATGCCTCCTTAGATGTGAGAATCGAATATCACTAAGCCAAACGTGCTCCAAGGCCTCATTGATGCAAGAAAAATCACAAACTAGGCTCGGGAGTTTATAGTATGAATATCGAAATATTGGAATATCGGGTGGGGATTGATTTCGACAGAGCTTGGGCATCCAAGTTGTTCTCCCTCTGATTTCTATGCAAATGGATGCCTATTTATAGGTAAGGTGGGAGCCCAGACGTCCTTTGGAATGTTGCAACCTATCCAAAAAGGTGTCAAAGTAGCGACCGCGGCCTTAATGCTTCTGTACAATGTCGGTCGTGTCCTTTGATCGTACTGATAGCAACTGCCGTGACTTTCAAAAGTCGTGGCTAGGTTTAGGGTTTTTGAAAGGTGGCGGCTGTGAGAACCAAAGGTGACTGCCTATTCTAGGGTCACAAAAAAGGTTGCAGCCATGGGAGTAAGGGCACGACATGCTCTAGGATTTTGAAAAAGGTAGCGGCCATGAAAATATGGATGTCGCGGTCAGGGGGTTTTGGTGGTTTCTAAGATTTTGAACCAAATTCTTGACTTTACTTGCCTGGGAGTATCCTTGAGCACAATTCATATGTTCTCGTCATTGGGGAGCATTCGTGACGGGTGCCTAAGATTCGACTTGGCCAAATTGAGGTGTGTATAACAACTCAAGCAGGAAGGTATGGGTTTACTTTCTAAATAACAAGTCTTTCATGGTTGAAGTGTTCAAGAAGTGGAAAGCTTTAGTTGAGACTAAAACTGGTTCAAAGTTGAAGTGTCTGAGATCAGACAAAGGTAGCGAGTATATAGACGAAAATTAGGGACTTCTGCGCAGCTAATGGAATCAAATGGGAGAAGACTATTCCAAGAATGCCACAACAGAATGGAGTGGTTCAGCGGATGAACAGGACGTTGAATGAGAGGGACAGAAGCATGAGATTGCATTCTAAGCTATCTGAATGTTTTTAGGCTGATGTAGTGAGCATATTAGTCAATCTTCTAAATCGAGGACCGTCAATGCCTTTAGGTTTCAAAATTCTAGAGGAGTTATGGAGCAGAAAAGAGGTAAACTTATCCTTTTTGAAAGTCTTTGGTTGCACATCATATGTTCATATTGATTTTGATGTTAAAAGTAAGTTGCAACTAAAGTCTAAAGTCTGTTATTTTATTGGCTATGGTGATGATGAGTTCGGCTATTAGTTTTGGGATGATAAAAACCAAAAAATCATCAGAAGCAGAAATGTGGTGTTTAATGAACATGTACTGTTCAAGGATATGTCAAAGGCAGAGACATACAATGTAATGCCAAAGACAAAGAAATTCGAGTTCATTGACTTTGATGATATTTTCGAGAGAGCCGAACAAAATAGGGATGAGAAAGATAGAGAATGTGAATCCACAAGTGGAGCACAATACGCCAGTAACAGTAGTTAGGAGGTCTTCTAGGAGCATCAGACCGCCACAACACTTTTCACAGTCCTTATTCTACATTCTGCTCATTGGTAGTGGTGAGCCAGAGAGTTATGTAGAGGCTTTGCAGACTGAGAGTTCAATGAAGTAAGAGTTAGCAATGAGAGACGAGATGGACTCCTTGCTAATAAACCAGACATGGGAGCTGACAAGACTGCCAGCTGAAAAGAAGGCTCTGCACAACAAATGGATCTGTAGAGTGAAGGAAGAATATGATGGCAGCAGGTGCTACAATGCGAGATTGGTTATTAAAGGATTTTAGTAGAAGAAAGGAGTTGACTTCACTAAAATATTCTCCCCAGTTGTGAAGTTGACAATAATCAAAACAGTTCTGGGAATTATCGTGGCAGAAGACTTGTATCTTGAGCAGTTGAATGTCAAGACTGCATTCCTTCATGGTGAATTGGAAAAAGACGTATACATGCGTGAGCCCGAGGGATTCGTAATGCAGTGAAAAGAAGACATGATTTCCAAATTGAAAAGGAGTCTGTACAGTCTAAAACAGACTCTAAGGCAAGTGGTAAAAGAAGTTTGACAACTTTATGCAGAGTACCAGGTTAGAGACAGATCAATGTTGTTACGTCAAGAGCTTTAACAGTTCCTATATCATCCTCTTGCTGTACATGAATGATATGCTCGTTGTTGGGCCGTACATCAAGGAGATCAACAAGCTAAAGAAATAGCTGTCAAAGCAGTTTACCACGAAGGATTTGAGAGCTGCCAAGCAAATTCTTGGAATGAGAATCATAGAGACAGAGTTACATGTTGACCTAACAAGGTTTCAATGTCCGTTTTGATGATAACAAACTAAGGTATCTAATTATGCAATTGAGATTACTTACAAGAAGTTCATGACACAAGCACAGTTATGGATGCAAATTGGAAGCCATGAAGCATACAAGATAAATTTTCTTGGCAAAAGTTTTTGGAGCAAGTGAAGTCTGCATTGAAGACTTAGTTAATTTTTCTAAGTGTATTGCAATTAGGAGCTATGTAAGTTCACAACTAATGATTATATTTATTGAAACTCATAGGAGACCTTGGATGGACCATAGGTTTCTTAAAACTCATGAAAATCATTTTTTCAAAGTTGAAATATGAGTTGAAGTACCTAAAATTATGAAAAACATGGTTTATGAAGGTTCAGTCGACCAAACCACCTAGTTCAATCGACCGAAAACATTCTATCAAAATTTGTGAAAAACATACAGGAGTTTGGTCGACCGACTTGACGAAATTTTGAAAAATATGCTCTAATGGCTAGTTGAAAATTTTCATAAATATTGCAATGGCTAATCTTGATTTTCTGCCTATAGATACATCTCTTAACCTCTGATAAAAGCAATTAACAATTCTCCTATTATATACTCTCTTGGTTACTTAAATCCTTTGTTCATAATTGAGAGAAACTTTTAAAGATTCTATTGAGCTTCATTTGATATATTCTTCGGAGTGAATTAGTGCGCTAACACTTGTATTCATTTGCTCATTGAAGGAGCGTGTGTGGAATTGGGATTTTAGGAATTTTTGAAAAATGGTAAAAAATAAAGAATTTCAAAGATGTTTAGAAAATATTTTAACACCTTGAAAGCCAAATTTTGAAAATGTCTTTTTGTTGAAAATAAAGTCGCCATTTAGTTTTTGAGAAAAATTAAGAAAAACAAAAATGGCTACTGATCTTGAAAACGTTAACCAGAGAAAAAGGGTTCGGGGGCTAAGGTACAAATCGGAGAAGGTGTTAGACACCCCGTTCGCCTAATCGTAAGGTTGGCCTCTACTAATCATCATTTATTCTTTATAAAATTTTTCAAATGCATACAAATAAAGAAAATAGAGGCAAATAAAGAACAACCAAAATCAAATATAGAAAATACATAACATATGTACATAGCACTCCAAATTAGGACAAATAAATGGATGAATTCTTAAGTTCTACGGTATGCAATTTCTAACTAAAGAATACATGGAACACACCCGCATGCAATATTATTGAAACAACCTAAACTAGCATGATTCAAATAAAAGAACAAAAATATGCTAGAAAATGTTAAAATTACCTAAACATGAATTGTTAATAAGAAATAAACTAAACTATCTTAAACATGATTTCAAAGTAACCAAAAACATGCATATTAAAACATAGATTTCGAGAAACATTGATATGGTGAATATTTAATACTAAATGTAAAGAAAACTTACTATGGAAAATAATGATTTCGTAATAAAGAGAATTTAGAGGTTTGAAGAAAAAGAAAAATAAGAAAATATTTATAAAGAAAATCATTCTAAGATGAAAAGTTAAGAAAATGTTATTAAACGAATGAAAAAAAAGGAAAGGAAAATATAACTATTTGCATTTTGAAAGAGATAAAAGAAAAGAAAGCAAAGGGGGAAGAAAATTACATTTAAAGAATGCAAATTAAACTAAAGACCTTTTTTCATGGTTTTTGGGTTTAATGAAGAAAAGTAAGTATTATAAAAAGGAAAAGAGATAATTACACTTACCTCTCCTGAGGTTTAAGCTTATTCAGGGACCTCAGCTATGGTCTCTGAAATTACACTAATCTCTTCTGAGATTTAATTTTAACATCAACTGCACCAAAACTGTTAAAATTTTCGTTGAAATTTAATGAAAACCGCCTCACCCACCCTAAAACCACCATTTCCACCCCAAAATCACCCTTCAAACCACCTTTTCCTCCCAAAATCACCCTTCCCACCCCAAATTTCAACGGAAGGGTGGTTTTGGGAAGGGTAGTTTTGGGGTGGGAAGGGTGGTTTTGGGGAAAAAAGGTGATTTGAAAGGTAGTTTTGAGATGGGAAGAGTGGTTTTGTGGTGGGAGAGGCGGTTTTCGTTAAATTTCAATGAAAATTTTAACAGTTTGGGTGTAATTGATGTTAAAATTAAATCTCATGAGAGGTTAGTATAATTTTAGAGACCACATGGGAGGTCCCTATAATAAGCTTAAATCTCATGTGAGGTAAGTGTAATTATCCCAAAAGAAAATAAAGCTATAAGAAGAAAAGAAAATGGAGCTTAAAAAGAAAAGACAAATATTAACATTAAAAGAAAAGGAGTACTAAACTAATATTATAAGAATAGAAAAGAAAATGAAAACGGTGCATTGAAAAGAAATTAAAGCTAATATTGCAAGAAAAGAAACTTTAAGTACTAAAAAAAAGAAAATTGAACTAATGCTTAAAAGAAATGGACGTCAAATTAGTATTACTATAAAAGGAAAGGAAATAAATACTAGTAAAGAAAATTAAACTAATGTTAGAAAGACAAAAAAAATGAAAAATAACTATTTAACTTAAATGTGAAATGTAGTATTAATTACGACATTCACATAAATGTAAGTGCATCATTATAACAATTAACAACATTATTATGTTACAATTGTCAAAATATGTTAGCACTAATTAATGATTTAATGAAAGAAAGAAAATACCAAATGTGTTAAGTGTGAATGTGAAGGAGTTAATGACTAAATAATGAACAAATTAAATAAGAAAATTACATGAGCCAATTTACATAATAAACAAAGTAAATTACATAAACAAAAGAGACGTGTAAATTGAAATTGAAAGTTAACACAATCACTCCAAAAGAGAGATGATGGAGATAGAAGGATTGGGGGGCCAAACGGAATACCTGGATTGCCGGGGAATCCTCAAGTCGGGAATGCACTTTGATGAGCCAATCCTTGAGTGGTGATCCAAGCAAGGCTTCAATGTAGGCATCGGAAGCTCAGAATTCAGTGTCTTGGCAGAGCTTCGGCGTTAGGGCTCGAAATTGCTCGGCGACTCAGCAGAGCTTCTCTCTCAAAACCTCTCACTCATTTTCTGTCCTTGAAAACGTACAAGAGGTACGGTATTTATAGAGTTCATCAACTAATGAGATGCTGCCACGTTTTGGGACACGTCAGGCCATTTGGAGTTGGCGGTCGCCACAATGCAAGTTGGCGGTCACTATGCTTTTGAAAGGTTCCACAAAGTTCTATGGCAGTCGCCACAATACAAGTTGGCAGTCGCCAGGTTATAGGTGGCGGTCGTCACTTTTGTCTAGGGTTCTAAGAGGTTCTATTGATGGCCGCCACAATGAACATGGCGGTCTCCTTACTTAGACAACAAGTTTCGATGGTTTGATAAAATTTATTTGGTTTGAAGGTTTCAGGTTCAAATACCGAGCTTGGATCACTTCCCGTGGATCAAACTGAAGTATCATTCCACCTGTTTTTATCACCGGATTCACCTAAGATTAGGAGGGTCAAATTGGAGTGTCTACAGTTGCCTCTCTTTGATATAATTTGCATAGTAATGCGTGAAGTAGGTTATATCAAAGACCCAGAGACAACAACCATTTGATCGAGCCATCAATCTTAGGCCACAAACACACAAGTATGCATGTGATGTTGGTCGTACTCGAATTTTAATCAAGCTGCCTACGTACCCATTTGCTAAGGATCAGACCAAAACGTAGTTTACGGGGCAAAATGCAGAGATGTGAGATAAGAAATATGATGTAAATGTTAATCATGATGTAGATGCAAATCCTAAAGATCGAGTTAGGATCTAAAGGGAACATGGACGGGTGAGTCGAAGATCGAGTTAAGATCTAACAACTCAGCTAGGGTTTGAAAAGGATCGAGTTAAGATCCAAAAAATTATCTAAATTGGGAAAGCAATTGATCCGTCGAGTCAAGACCTCACAATTTTAGGATGAGAACAAGATAAAAATAATTAAAAGGCAAGTTACGGGTTAAAATTAAATTTATCAGAAAAGATAATCACAAATTAATAGGTCGAGTTAAGAACTAAAAAATTCAGGATAAGGCGCAAGATAAAAATAACCAAAAGCCAAGTTACGTTGTAAAGTTAAATTTTTCGGTAAGGATAATCACGAATTAATAGGTCGAGTTAAGACCTAAAAAATTCGGGACAAGACGCGAGATAAAAATAACAAAAAGCCAAGTTACGACTTAAAGTTAAATTTATCGGAAAGGATAATCACGAATTAATAGGTCGAGTTAAGATCTAAAAAATTCAGGACGAGGCGCGAGATAAAAATAACTAAAAACCAAGTTACGACTTAAAGTTAAATTTATCGAAAGGAGAAAACACCTCAAAAAGGTTTAAAACACACAAGACTATTTTTGGAATTATTTCTAAACACACAAAAGTTTTTCGAAGTATTTTTAAGACACTTCCGAGATTATAACATTATTTTTTGAAAAACTCTAAAAGTCATTTTTAGAAACAAACACACACACAAAATAAAAAAACAAAATAAAATAAAATAATTATAAAAATTGATCAAAATTTTGTGTTTTCTGAAAATTATTTTTGCTAATAAAACAAAAAGAAAATAATAAATGAAATAATAAAAGAAGATAAACAAAACACACATTAAAAAAAAGCCCCAAACGACCCCTCTCACAACCCCAAAACGCTGACATGACCGTTGACAAACTGACGCTGTTTTCCCCACTAACATGGCGGTTGCCACTATTAAAAACCTTCGAAAGTAGCGGTTGCCGAATAAAAATCCCTTGTACCTGGCTGTCGCCATAAAACTTTTGGGAAACCCAACGGTCGCCAATTTTGAAGATGGCGACCGCCACTTCCAAGCGTGCATAAGGCCCATTGAGGCACGCGGATGTGACTCATTCTTCGCCTCTCACTCTCTCTAGCTCTCTCGCTCTCTCAGATTCTCTCTCGTTTCTCTCTTAGCTTTCCCCTTTCTTTCTTGCTTATTTCTGCTTCTCACGAAGTTCACACTTCTTTTCGTTTTCCCGTTCTTCTTTATGGCGGGCCAAGGCGAGGGAGATAATGATTTGGGGGCACGATAGGGCCCATCTGCTACTGGGAGTTCCTCTATGGGGACTCTTGGAGGCACGACTTTCGGTCTTCCTACTGGCAGGGTCACCTCCATGCTGCCTTCTGCTGCTTTGGACGCTCTGGCACTTGAGGCTGAGCGTGCCTTCTATCGGGCTGCTGAGGAGGCACGGGCTGCTGCCGAGGCACAGGCTGCTGTGGATGCTGCTGCTAAGGCCGCTGTGGCCGATTTCTTTGATCCTAATGCTAGAGAGGGTCATCCGGCGCCCTTTGACCCGCATACTTACGCTCCACTATCCCATCGCGTAGTTCCGCGCAGGATGAGACGCTACGAGCCTCCCATCGATGCGGTTGCCACAGACGTTCTTTTGCGGGAGCCTTACCACCATATTTCTTGCCAGCGACCTTCGGTATGTATCCTATCCTTACTATTTTAATACTAAAGCACGATATATATAAAATGTAAATGCATGCTTAGGTTCCCCCAAATGATGTGATGATGAATGATGATATATTTTGATGATTGGGGATTTAAACTTAGCTTGGGTACCTATGCAATGGAGATTAAAATAGTAGGGACACTTAGAATTTTTGAACAAATAATGAAAGGGGGCACTTATTTTATTGAAAAGCATAAAAATTATGGGAAAAATTTTTGTTTTTGTTTTTGGGATATAACAACTAAAGGGGTAATTTTCATCAAAAAATAATTTTTAGAAAATCCTAAAAAATTTAGGAAGATTTTTAGAAGATTGGGTTAAATTCCTAAAAAATTAATCCTAAAAGGTTAGGGTAAAAGGGACAAAACACAAATTTCAAAGGGAAGATACATATATATATATATATATATATATATATATATATTAGAATGATTAACACAAAAAGATAGAGATTTGCATGGCACACCAGGGTTTGGGATTCCTAATCCTTTACTAGGACGTGAAAAACCAAAGAATCGTCACTTACACACGGACGTAGGGTTAGGGTGTCTAGTTTTTAGGGCTTGAAAAAATTGAATGGTCGTCACTTACACACGAGTCTAGGGTTAGGGATATTTGCTTGATTTATTAGGGTTTAGATAGAACCGAAGGGTCGTCACTTACACACAAACCTACGGTAGGTAGATTTGCCTGATTTATCGAAGGGTCGTCATTTACACACGAACCTAGGGTAGGAAGGTTTTCCTAATTTACCAGGGCTTAGAAAGAACCGAAGGGTCATCACTTACACACGAACCTAGGGTAGGAGGATTTGCCTAATTTATCAGGGCTTAAAAGAACCGAAGAGTCGCCACTTACACACGAACCTAGGGTAGGAGGGTTCACCTGATTTATCAGGGCTTAGAAAGAACCGAAGGGTCGTTACTTACACACGAACCTAGGGTAGGAGGGTTCGCCTGATTTATCAAGGCTTACAAAGAATCGAAGGGTTTCGCTTGATTTATCAAGGCTTAGAAAGAACCAAAGGGTCGTCACTTACACATGAACCTAGGGTAGGAGGGTTCCCCTGATTTATCAGGACTTTAGAGAGAACTGAATGGTTGTCACTTACACACGAACCTAGGGAAGGAAGGTTTTCCTGATTTATCAGGGCTTAGAAAGAACCGAAGGGTCGTCACTACACACGAACCTAGGGTAGGAGGGTTCGCCTGATTTATCAGAGCTTTAGAGAGAATCGAAGGGTCGTCACTTACACACGAACCTAGGGTGGGAGGGTTTGCCTAATTTATTAGGGCTTTAGAGAGAACAGAAGGGTCGTCACTTACACACGAACCTAGGGTAGGAGGGTTCGCTTGATTTATCAGGGCTTTAGAGAGAACCGAACGATCGTCACTTACACACGAACCTAGGGTATGAGGGTTCGCCTGATTTATCAGGGCTTTAGAGAGAACCAAAAGGTAGGAAGGTTTGCCTGATTTATCAGGGCTTTAGAGAGAACCGAAGGGTCGTCACTTACACACAAACCTAGGGTAGGAAGGTTTGCCTGATTTATCAAGGCTTTAGATGGAACCGAAGGGTCGTCACTTACATACGAACCTAGGGTAGGAAGGTTTGCCTGATTTATCAGGGCTTTAGAAAGAACTGAAGGGTCGTTACTTACACACGAACCTAGGGTTAGCTTTCAGATGTTTTTCTACACTTTGCTAACTTAATCTGTTATTTATATTTTCCCTGTTTGTTTTGTTCTTTGCAGACTGGTCACTATGTCTGTGGCTTCGGAGGTTCTGCCTCTGGAGAGGTGTTGGAGTGGTAAGATGCCCTCCCTGCTCCTAGCTGGGCTTATACTGATGCCTCTGATTTTGCTCGGTTCATACCCCTGTTGGGTAGAACGAGCAATGACCGGGTATGGTTGACTGCCCTGGCGGAACAATGGTGGGATACCACAAAAACCTTTCATTTCACCACTTTCGAGGCCACCTTGACTCCTCTGGATTTTGCTCTTATTACCGGCATCCGGGTTGGAGGTGCCCCTATTTCGTTCGACCCGTCCATAGCCCAGTCGATTGACGCGCTGCTGTACTTCCTCAGAGCTTTCCCTGCGCAGATGGACAGGGACCGCGTCAGATATACATGGTTCTTTGATCGTTTTAGACATTTTCAGTCCACCGAGCCATGCCATTATGAGTGGATCGCCCGAGACTTCTTGATGTATATGTTCTGTACCTCCTTATTTTCGAACAAGGAGAATATCGTTCATTTGCATTATTTGGGTGCCCTGGCTCATCTGGATCGGATCGCTGCATTTGACTGGGGAGGATCCGCTCTTGCTACTCTCTACAACTTTATGCAGACTCTGACCCGATTCCCCCAGGAGCTCAGCATCGGGGGATACTGGAGGGTCTGGGAGGTATGGCTTAGTTTCTGCAGTTTTTCATTAATTTTTGTTATTTGTTATCATTTTCCTACTGACATCTTCCTTTTTGCAGTTGTGGACTTATGAGTTCCTCGGGTCTCATGTCCTGGCGAACTCCTCAGCCGACCCTTCAGTCATTCCCCGTGCAGCCCGGTGGTCCCGAGGGCTAAAGGGGAAGAAGACTGGGAGAAGGATATCGACCAGTTTCGGGTATCACTGGACCGGCTGACCCCTGACCAGGTACCTCTATTTACTGCTTACTACTCTGTACATTGCTTCCTGCATTATACTACTTACTGCACTATTCACTGCACTGTTCTTTGCACTGTTCACTGTATACTATTCACTGATCATTGCATTTATCGATTACTATATACTACGATGTTCACTATATTCTACAGGTTCATTGGGATGTCTAGCAGGGGGTAGAGGATCAGGTCAGCACAGACCTGATGCGCAGCCGTGACATTACCGCGAGACGTATCTTGCTAGAGGGCCCATTTGGATGGGAGTACTACCTAGGAGAGCGAGTGGTACACTAGTTGCTCGGCCTGGGTCACTTTTAGATCCCAGTGGTCCCTCTAGCCTGCATGTGCCAGACTGATCATCTGAGCCGGGTCGATCTTCTCCTCGAGCTGGTGGGGACCTCAGCTACTGAGTTCCTAGTGGCGGAGAGAGATTACATGGCCTGGGCCCAGGCCTGTCTGCTGGGTCCATTAAGACCCGGCACGGCTGACGGTAGGAGGAAACGGATGCCAGAGGACGAGGGAGCTGGTGTTGGTGCAGCTGCTGATGCTAGAGTGGGAGCTGCCGCTGCTGCTGCTGGTGGGAGGCGAGGCCCAGAGATTCCATAGGTTGTCCAGACTGTGGCGTACGGCTTCCCTTTTTCTCTACCAGTCCCTATTCCGCCAGCGTTGGAGTTTAGGGCTAACATCGGCCAAGTTAGTCTCCTACCTTTCCTTCAGTTACTTGTTCTTTTTATCTGTCTAGTTTTCCTAAACTGTTCCCTTTTGCAGGTTGATCAGGCTTGGTTAAACCGTATGATGCTGATGGTCACCAGCTCGAGGGTACTGGTCCGGCAGATGGATGCCTCGATGCGAGCAGCCGGCATTGCTTTCACGCCAGTAGCCGCTGTGAGTAGCTTGCGTGCTCTTTTCAATTTTTTTGCATTTTTCTGTCTTTATTCTGTTCTGAATCTTACTTTTCTCTTGACAGCCTCTAGTTTCAGCTACCGATATAGTACCGCCATAGGCTTCGGTCAGGCCTCTTGCTCCGGCCCCAGCCCGAGTTCGAGGTTGTGGTTCCCGAGCATCTTCTTGGGCTTGTTCCAGAGGATCAGTCTCATCTTCTCGGAGCCGGTCCAGAGTTGTTTCTTCCTCGGGCAGTGATGATGGCGATGATTTTGACAGACTCTTTGAGGATGATAGCTCAGAGAAGGCCGACCCCTCCTCCCGTCGAGTCCGTCCGAGGCACACCTGAGAGAGAGCTCCCCCCTTCCCTATTTTTATCTATCTTCTGCTACATTTTGATGGGCCTGCGTGCCCAAGTTTGACACATTTTATACATTTACTTGCTTCATGGGCCTGTGTGCCCCAATTTGCTGTTTATTGGGCCTGGGTGCCCCATTTTTTTACTCTGACACACTTTCGATCACTTTCTGATATATTTTGGGCCTTCATGCCATTTATTGCCTTATATTCATCTGCTTGTTCGGTTCTTTTTTTCTTACTGCTCAAACTGTCATGGATGCACAGATCAAATGCCACAATTTATACAGATCACACAAACTACAAACTGACACACACCTGCCGTGTTCAAACATGGCGGTCGCCATAATGCAACCTAGCGGTCGCCACTTACAAGGAGACTGACATGGCGGTTGCTATTTTAGACTTGGCGGTCGCCTGGTTAAAAGGCTGATATCACTGTACTTCAGAGTTGGTGATCGCCTACTCTAAGGTGGCGGTCGCCACATTGATTGTACTTTTGGCCAAAATTTTGATTTCCTGCCCTTTTTAGCCTTATAAATACTGCTCTGGAGGCCCCATTTGCTGTTACTTCAACTCATATGGCTTTTCCTCTTTCTTTATGGATTGAAACATTCTCCCATGTTGAGCATTTAAACTTTGCCCCATTTGACCTTAATGCCCTTTTCTCACTGAGGACCGTGAAGATTAACAGGCCTTTACTGATGGCTGTTGCACAACTGTGGGATCCGCAGTCTCACGTCTTTCGATTTGTCTTTGAAGAACTCTCCCCCACTGTGGAGGAGTTCGCTGCTATTCTGGATTTAGCCCCACGAAGCTCCATTGCTGTTCCCACTTTCTTTCTCTCGACTTGACAGCAGGTGATACAGCTTTGTGGTCTATCTAGGATGGAGGCCTCTCTTCTGACACAGGATGACTGTCTCGACATACCTTGGATCATTGATAGATTTCATCCTATCGGTGACCTCAGTGACCTCGACTTTCAGCTGCGGCGTCGCTATGCGCTTTGCTTCTGCCTTCTTGCCCAGTATCTTCTTGTCCCTTCTGATGGGCGGGTTAGTTGTGCTCTAGTTGACATTGCTGGCTAGATGTGGATGGGGAGGGACTTCGTGCCACTTGTTTTGTCGAGACACTATTGGGCTTAGATGCTGCTCATCGGGGTGAGACCACCACCTTTGCTGGCAGCCCTTTACTTCTTCAGGTAAGCTTAACATTTTTACTCTTCACCAAACTCTTCGTCACACTGCAAAGCTTTTCTCTTACTATGTAAACTTTTGTTGCAGATTTGGTTGATAGAGAAGGTGAATATTGTACAGAAACCACCTACCGATAGGCACAGTGCTTTAGCTTTCCTTTGCTGTCCTTGTTATTAGATATGTGACACTGAGGCAGCCTAGCAATAGTACCTCTCATCCCTGACTGGCTCTGATATCACCTGGCAGTGTCCCTGGTGGCGGATCCCTGCCATGACTCTGACTACTATGGATCACCTTGGCATCTTGCTGGTTGGTCTTCGTCAGACTACCTTCTATTACCCTCATAGGATCATGCGGCAGTTCAGGTGAAGTCAGATTATTTTTCCCAGTATTCGAGGCTGTCTGTTTTCTTCTGCACCGCGGGCTCCTTTTCTAGCACAGTATCAGGATGCCTAGCCTTCTAGTTCACGTATGGAGATGCAGGAGCTGCAATGTCCCGAGCTTTCTGCTGAATACAAGGCATGGCTGACACAAGATAGGGAGAAGAAAGGTAGAGAAGAGGGGAAACAAGCGGCAAAGAGGAGAAGGATTTGAGGACCTCTGCTTTGTTTTGAAAATTTCATAGCTTTCCTTTTTTTATTTTGTTTTGTAGAGTTTGGGACCTACGTGCCCCCCTTTTATTTAAAAAAAAAACCTTGTAATTCTGATGAAAACTATCACTTTTTTGTTTAAGATGGTTCAAATTTATCCAAAGCTTTCTCAGTTCAATTAAATGACTGTATTATCAAAATTCAGAAATTAATTTGCATTGGTCATACCTAGATTTAAAGATGGTTAAGAACAAAGAATGCGGCTGGACTTCTTTAAAAAGAAGCTGCCTACGTATCCCAAAAAAAAGAGATGGAATCAGGCCATAACGGAGTTCGGGCTTGGTTTTTACTCGGGTATTGACACTCTTCTTTTTGTGATGCCTTGGCTTTTGCCAAGGTCATCCTTTAGGATTTTCGACTTTGCGGGCTGCTCTAACTTTTGTCTAAGTTGCCTTTTCGATTTTCGACTCAGCAAGCTTTTATTATTATTATTTATTTTTTTTTTTTATTTTTACCTCAAGGATAGTATTTTTTGAGTTGATCGAGATTTACTAGAGTGGAGAACACATTGCCATCCAAATCCATAATAATGACTGCACCACTGGTCATGATGGTTTTAATGAGAAATGGTCCTAACCAGTTTGGCTTGAACTTTCCTCTCAGGTCAAAGATACGAGTTCTGATTTCCTTAAGAACCAAGTCTTCTTTTCTAAGGTCCCGGGTCTTGACCTTCTTATTAAACGCTCGCGCTATCCTCCTTTGGTATCTTTGTACATGAAATAGAGCCTGTAGCCTTCTTCCATCAAATAATAGCAACTCTTCCATCCGGTTCCTCTGCCATTCTGTTTCTGAAATACTGGCCTCGGCCACTACTCATAGTCAAGGAATTTCCACCTCAATGGGAAGCACGGCTTTCATCCCATATACCAGAGAGTATGGCGTAACTCCTATTGAAGTTCTGATTGACGTTCTGTATCCCCAAAGAGCAAATGGTAAATGTTTCGGCCAATCCTTATGTGAGTTGATTGTCTTTTGCAGAATTTTCTTGATGTTCTTGTTTGCTGCCTCAACTGCTCCATTGGTCTGTGGCCAATATGGTGAGGACTTGTGGGCTATTATCCGGTATTCGTCGAAAAGATCCAAGACTTTCCCTTGGAAATGTGAACCGTTGTCTGAGATGACCTCATGTGGGACTCCGTACTGGCAGATGATGTTCTTTTTAATGAACTTGGCAACATGAGAGGCCTTCATTACTGAGTAAGAAGTGGCTTCTACCTACTTAGTAAAGTAATCAATGGCCACTAAGATGAACTCGCGTCCATTTGACGCCTTCAGCGTTTTCTTGCCAATCACACCGATGCCCCATACTGAGAATGGCCATGGTGACGTCAGGTTATAGCGCTGAGATGGGGGAATGTGCATAAGGTTTGCGTGAATCTGACACTTATGACATCTCCGTACTAACTGTATACAGTCTGTCTCCATTGTCATCCAAAAGTATCCTTGTCGTAGGATTTTCTTAGCCAACATGTTCCACTCATGTGTGGCCCACAGACTCCCGCGTATATCTCTTTCATTAACTCTTGTCCTTCTTCAATGTTGATATACAGCTTATTGACCCCAAAATGCTCTAGCTTGTACAGTCTATCACCGCAAATGACAAACTATGCAGATAGTCTTCGTATCGCCCTTTTGTCCTATTTGCTGGCAAATTTGGGATATTCTCCTTTCTCTACAAAGTTCTGAATGTCAAAGTACCACAGAAGGTCGTCAGTGTTTTGTTCGATTATGGCTGTCATCTCGTATGTCGATTTTCTCTTCTGTTCAATTATCAAAGGCCTCATTCGGACTCCAGGTGGTATGTCAATCATGGATGCTAAGGTGGCCAGTGCGTCGGCAAACTTTTTCTGCAGTCTTAGCACATGGGTAAAGATCACTGATTCAAAACACGGTATCAGTTTCTCTAGCTCTTGGTGGTAGAGAATCAAGGTTAGGTCCCTGACTTTCCATTCTCCTCTCACTTGTGAAACTACCAGTGCCGAGTCTCCAATGACTTCTAGCTTTCTTGCCCCTAATTCCAAGGCTGCCTCCAATCCTGCTAAACATGCTTCATATTCAACCTGATTGTTAGTAACTTCAAAATTGAGCTTTAATGACAAGGGGACGTGTGATTCGTCAAGAGTGACAAGGAGGACTCCTATTCCATAGCCATACTGGTTGGAAGCGCCATCAAAATATAGAGTCCACTTGTCATCCCCGACATTCATCAGCTGTTTGCCAGAAAATTGAAATTTTGTGTCTTCACCTCCTTTAACTGGTTGGTCGGTCAGGAATTCTGCCTGTTAGATCTAGGCAACCCAAGAGGGGGGGTGAATTGGGTCTTTTCTATTTTAAAGGAATTTTAAAACATTTTCAGAAATCTTTTAATATTGCAATAAGAAAAGGTATGCAAGAATATAATCAATGCAACTATTAAAAGATGAGGGATAGAGAAAAAAAACCAGACACTAGGGATTTATAGTGGTTCGGCTTTATCTTAGCCTACATCCACTCCTCAAGATCTCCCTTGAGTATTTCCACTATCCAGAATACTTCCGGGCGTATTCC
>JAULJZ010008638.1:0-16608 GCA_032270985.1 Heliamphora pulchella | reverse complement strand
ATGTAAATGATGAACAAGATTAACTATGTAAATAAAAGAAACATGCAAATTGAAATTGAAAATTAACCCGATTACTCAAAGAGAGAGGAAATAGAGTTAGAAAGACCGGGGATCCAAATGAGGTACCTAGATTGCCGAAAAATCCTCAAGTAGGGAATGTGTTTCAATGGGTCGATCATCGGGTGGTGATCCAAGCAAGGCTTCAACGTAGGAGGTTCGAAACTCGGTATTTTGGTAGGGCTTCGGTGTCGGGGCTCGGAATTGCTCGACGTCTTGGCAGAGTTTCACTCACTAACCTCACAATCCAATTCTCCTCTGAAAAACGTACCAGAGGTACGGTATTTATAGAGTTTATTAGCCAATGAAATGCTACCACGTTTTAGGGACATGTCAAGCCATTTGGAGTTGGCAGTCGCCACAATGCAAGTTGGCGGTCGCCATGTTTTTTAAAGGTTCCATAGAGTTCTAGGGCGGTCACCACGTTTGGCTAGGGTTTTCAAGAGATTCTATTGGTGGTCGCCACAATGAACATGGCGGTCGCCTTACTTGGGCAACAAGTTTCGATGGCTCGTCAAAATTTTATTGGTTCGAAAGTTTCAGGTTCAAATACCAAGCTTGGATAAATTCTTGAGGATCATACTGAGACACTATTCTACCTATTTTAATCATCGGATTCGCCTAAGATTAGGCGGCGACAAATTGAGGTGTCTACAGTTGCCCCTCTTTGATATAATTTACATAGCAACGCGTGAAGCGCGTTATATCAAAGACTCAGAGACAACAACCATTTGACTGAGCCGTCAATCTTAGGCCACAAACACAAAAGCATGCATATGATGTTGGTCGTACTCGAATTTTCATCAAGCTGCCTACGTACCCCTTTTGCTTGGGATCAGACTAGAACGTAGTTCACGGGGCAAAATACGAGATGCAATGATAAGAGATATGATGCATAATAAGTATAGTTTAATGCAGATATAACGCGAGTCAGTTTAAGGTCATGATGAGGACCAACGAGTCAGTTTATGGTCATGAGGAGGACCAACGAGTCAGTTTAGGATCATGAGGAGGACCGATTAGTCAGTTTAAAGTCGTGAGGAGGACCGACGAGTCAGTTTAAGGTCGTGAGGAAGACCGATAAGTCAGTTTAAGGTCGTGAGGAGGACGGAGTCAGTTTAAGGTTGTGAGAAGGACCGAGCCAGTTTAGGGTCATGAGGAGGACCGATAAGTCAGTTTAAGGTCGGAAGGAGGACCGATGAGTCAGTTTAAGGTCGTGAGGAGGACCGAGTCAGTTTAGGGTCATGAGGAGGACCGACGAATCAGTTTAGGGTCGTGAGGAGGACCGATGAGTCAGTTTAGGGTCATGAGGAGGATCGATGAGTCAGGCGTCAAATTGATAGGTTAAGTCAAGATCTAAGAATGCGGGACTTAGAATTAGGTTTTTCAGAAGCGGAATTGAAATAATCAGAAGCCAAGCCACGGCTAAGAATTTTGATTTATCGGGAAGAAAGATTGTGAGTTAAGACCTAAAAATTCAGAACGAGGCGCGAGATAAAAATAATTAAAAGCCAAGTTACGGCTTAAAATTAAATTTTTCCGAAAAGAAAGATAGTGAATTAATAGGTCGAGTTAAGACCTAAAAATTCGGAACGAGGCGCGAGATAAAAATAATTAAAAGCAAAGTTACGGCTTTAAAATTAAATTTACCGGGAGGAGAGTCACACACAAAAAAATTATTTTTTTAAGGGAAATTATTATTATTATTAATTTTTTTAAAAAAATCATTTTTGGAAATAATACTCATGAAGTCAAAGGAAAACACGCACACATATTAATGACACCCCAAACAAGCCTTACAAATCCCTAGAAACTCATGATGGCAAACTGAAACAGGGCCACCAACTTTGGAGTTGGCAGTCGCCATGACGTAAAAGACATGACCGTTGACAAGATGGCAGTCGCCACGCCGTTTCTCGTCTGACACGGCGGCCGTCGGATAAAAACCCCTATGAGATGGCGGGCACCATGTGTCGATTCAGGACACCAGCGGTTGCTCATATTGGAGTTGGCGACCGCCAACTATGAGTGCGTACACGGCCCTTTAAAGCGCGCGAGCACAGCCCATTTGCATCCTTTCACTCTCTCTAACTCTCCATTCTCTCTCATCTTCTCCCTTGCTCCCAAGCTTTTCCCTTTGTTCCTTTCTTACTTCTAAACTCACACGATGTTCCCCTTGCTTTTTGTGATCCCATTCTTCTTCATGGCGGGCCAAGGCCATGAGGATGACGACTCAGGGGCACGACGAGACCCTTCCGCTAGTGGGGTACTTCCACGCAGCCCACTACTGCGATGGATGCTATTGTACTCGAGGCAGAGTTTGCCTCCCGTCGTGTTGCTGAGGAGGCGCGAGCAGCGGCTGCGGCGCAGGCGGCTGCAGATGCTGCTGCTGAGGCCGCAGTGGCTGACTTCTTGGATCCCGACGCTGGAGAGGGCCACCCGGCGCCCTTCGACTCGCGTGGTTTCACGTGGGCTGAGGCGCTACGAGCCTCCAGATGGCGTGGTTACTGCCGATGTCTTTCTGCGAGAGCCCGATCACCACATGTCTCGTCGACGCCCATCGATAAGTATCCTATTCCTACTGTTTCAATACCAAAGCATGAAACATCAAACGTAGATGTATGTTTAGGATCCCCTCAAATGATATGATACCGTGTTGCAATATGATGATGATGATGATGATGATGATGATATGACTGATGGTGATGAGATTAGAATTTTGAACTTAGGTTAGGTACCTATGCGATAGAGATTAAAACAGTAGGGACACTAGGATCTTTTAAATAACCAACAAAAAGGGCGATTATTTAGGAAAAATCACAAAAATAAAAGGCTTAAGTTTTTATTGTTATTTTTGAGAAAAACACAAATCTAGGGGGGGAATCTTTGTTTTAATTTTTTTTTAGAAAATTTTCAAAAAGTCCTAGAAAATTAAGAAAATTTTTTTTAGAAAATCTAGAGAATTTAAGAAAAAATTTTAGAAAATCCTAGGGAATTCTTGAAAATTTTTTAGAAAATTTAGGAAAATTTTCAGGAAATTTGGAAAACCTTAAAAAACTAATGACAAATTTTAGAAAAGAAATATAAGAAAACTTTGGAAAATCCTAGAAAAAAGTAGGAACATCCTAGAAAATTTAAGAAAAATTTTAAAGGATCCTAGGAAATTTTTGAAAAATTCTAGAAAAATTTAGGAAAATCCTAGAAAAATTAAAAAAAATGTTAAAAAATTCTAAAAATTTCAAGAAGATTGGGACAAATTTTTAGAGACTTCTAGAATCTTAAGAAAAATTTTTAAAAATCCTAAAAATTGAGAAAATTAGGGCCAAAAGGGGGGCAAAACACAGGGTTTTTTTTTTTTTAGGGTAGTGACTTGAATTTTCATTTTCATAAGGGGAATTGTTTTTTTCGGGGCTAATTATGAAGAATTAAGATGAGCAAATTCAAAAATTCTAGAATTTTAGAGGAAATTTTGTCAAAAATCCAAAAATCTGGGGCAAAGATTATTATTATTTTTATTATATATATATATATATATATATATATTAAAGAAAACTAAATGGGAGATTCTCAGAAAATCTAAAAAATTTAGGGACAATTTTGTCAAAATTCTAAAATTTGGAGCAAATTTTTCACAAAGTCTAGAATTTTAAGGGACATTTTTCGAAAATTCTAGAGAATTCGAAAAACTTTTAAGAAGATTTTTTTTTATTTTAAGATTGGGTCGAATTAATCCTAAAGCAGTTAGGGTGAAAGGGGCAATACACAAAGATTTATATAAAGATTTTTTTTTGAAAAGAACGGTTGACACAAAGTAATAGTGGCCTAGGATTACTAGGATGTGCAGAAACTATGAACTTAGGGTTAGGGTGTCTAGTTTTCTAGAGTTTAAAAAGAACCGAAGGATCATCACCAAGGGTTTGAATGATTTACTTGACTTATCGGGGCATGTATTTGATCTGCTCTTTGCTTGTCTTCTTTTTACAGGCTGGTCACTACATCCGAGATTTCGGAGGTTCAGCCTCCGGGGAGGTGTTCGAGTGGTATGATGCCCTCCCTGCTCCCAGCCGGGCTTACATCGATGCCTCTGGTTTTGCTCGCTTCATACCCCTGTTGGGTAGGACGAGTAATGACCGGGTATGGTTGACTACCTTGGCCGAGCTGTGGTGGGATACCACAAACACTTTTCATTTCACTACCTTTGAGGCTACTCTGACGCCTCTGGACTTTGCGCTCATCACCAGCATCTGGGTTGGAGGAGCTCCCATCCCATTTGATCCGACCATAGCCCAGTCGACTGATGTGCTGACGTACTTCGTCGGGGCCGTTCCTGCTCAGATGGATCGCAACAGAGTAAGATACACCTGGTTCTTCGAGCGCTTCCGACACTTTCAGTGCACCGAGCCTCGCCACTACAGTGGGTCATCCGAGACTTTCTTATGTATATGTTCGGTACCTCCTTGTTCTCGAACAAGGAGAATACCGTCCACTTGCATTACTTGAGCAGACTTGCTCATCTTGACTGGGTTGCTAGCTACGACTGGGGAGGGGCTGCTCTCGCCACCCTGTACAGCTTTATGCAGACACTGACCCGGTTCTTTCAGGAGCTCAGCATTGGGGGATACTAGAGAGTCTGGGAGGTATGATTTAATTTCTGTGTTGTTCCATTTATTTCTGTTACCTGTTATTATCCACTTACTGACGTCTTCTTCTTTGCAATTGTGGACCTACGAGTTCCTCAGGCTTCATGTCCCGGCGAACTCTGAGGCAGACCCTCTGATTATTCCCCGAGCAGCCCGATGGTCTCGAGGGCTAAAGGGGAAGAAGGCCAGGGGAAGGACATCGACCGCTTTCGAGTCTCCTTAGACCGACTGACTCCCGACCAGGTACCTCTATTTCATACTTATTACTTTCTGTGTTATACTGCCCGCTACACTGCACTGTACTTGTATTATCTCTATTCTCTTCTGCTCTGCACACTGATTACTGTACACTGATTGTTATTATACATTGCACTGTTTACTGTATTCTACAGGTTCACTGGAATGTCTGGAGAGGCATAGAGGATCGGGCTGGCGCGAATCTGATGCGCAGCCTTGACATTACTGCGAGGCGTATCCTGCTGGAGGGCCCATTTGGGCGGGAGTATTGTCTGGGAGAGCTAGTGGTTCGCTAATCAGTTGGCCTGGATCACTTCTGGATCGTAGTGGTTCCTCCGGCTTGTATGCGCTAGACTGAGGATCTAAGCCGGGTCGACCTTCTCCTTGAGCTGGTGGGGACCCATGCTGCAGAGTTGCCAGTTGCTGAGGGGGACTACATTGCTTGGGCCTGGGCCCACCTGCTAGGACCACTAGGTCCTGGTCTGGCTGGTGGCAGGAGGAGAGCACCGGAGGCTGTTGGTGTTGATGCTACCATTGGAGGGGCTGATGCCGCAGTTGCTGCTGGAGCCACTGCTACTGGTGATGCTGCTGGCGGGGTGAGGGGCCCAGAGATCCCATGGGACGTCCAGACTGTAGTATATGGCTTGCCTTTCTCTCTGTCGGTTCCTATTCCGCCGGCATCAGAGTTCAAGGCTGACATTGGCCAGGTTTGTCTTCTTTCTTTCCCCTAGTCACTTGTTCTTTCTTTATCTGTCTAGTTTTTCCTGAACTTTTCTCTTCTACAGGTCAATTAGGCTTGGTTAGACCGGACGATGATGATGGTCACCGGCTTGAGAGTATTGGTCCGGCAGATGGATGCCTCGATGCGGGCGGCAGGCATTGCTTTCACACCAGTAGCCGTTGTGAGTAGCTCGTGTGTTCTTTTCAATTTTTTTTGCATTTTTCTGTCTTTATTCTGCTATGATTCTTCCTTCTCTTTTGACAGCCTCCAGCTCCAGCCACCGGTGTAGTGCCTCCACTAGCTCCAGTTCAAGGGGCGACTTTCGGGCGTTTTCTCAGGCTCGTTCCAGAGGATTTGTCTCATCTGCTTAGAGCTGATCCAAGGTCGTTTCTTCCTCTGGTAGTGACTATGGTGATGACTTCGACAGACTTTTCGAGGACGATAGCTCGGAGGAGGCCGACCCTTCTCGTCGAGTCCACTCGAGGCACACATGAGAGAGAGAGAGCTCCCCTTCTTTTTGTTATTTCTTGCTCAGATACATTTACTCTTTATTGGCCTATGTGCCTTGGTTTGACACATTTACATACATTTATTCGATCCATGGGCCTGTGTGCCCGAATTTTGCCATTTATTGGCCTAGGAGCCCCTATTTTTGTTCTGATACATTTTGTCACCTTCTGATATATTTCGGGCCTTCGCACCTATTTATTGCCTTATCTTGTACGATTCTCCTTCACTTACTTCTCAAACTGTCGTGGATGCATAATTCAAATGCCACACTTTATATAGATCACACAAACTGTAAGCTGACATACGCCCGCCATGTTCAAACATGGTGGTCGCCTTAATACAACATGGCGGTGGCCATAATACAACCTGGCGGTCACCACTGTCTAGGAGACTAACATGGCGGTTGCTATTTTTAATATGGCGGTTGCCTGGTCAAAGGGCTGATGTCACTGTACTGTGCTTTTTGGAGTTGGCGGTCGCTAGTTCCAAGACGGCGGTCACCACTTTGAATGGGTTTTCTGCCAAAATTTCTTTTTCAGCCCCATAAATACTGACCTGGAGGCTCCATTTGCTGTTACTCTGGCTCAGATGGCTTCTCTTCTTTTTTTATGGATTGAAGCATTTTTCCACATTGAACATTTGAACTTTGCCCCATTTGGCCTGAATGCTCTTTTCTCACTGAGGACCGTGGAGGTTAACAGTCCCTTATTGTCAGCTGCTGCTCAATTGTGGGATCCGCAATCTCATGTCTTTCGATTTGGCTTTGAGGAACTCTGCCCCACTGTGGAGGAATTTACTGTTATGTTGGACCTGATTCCACGGAGTTCCATTATCGTTCCCACTCCCTTTCTCTCGGCTCGGCAACTGGTGATGCAGCTCTGCGGTCTGTCCAAGAGGGAGGCCTCCCTTCTGATCTCAGGGGACTGTCTTAACTTTCCCTAGATTATTGAGAGGTTTCATCCTACTGGTGACCTCAGTGACCTTAGTTTTCAGCTACGATGACGCTACGCACTTTGCTTCTGCCTTCTAACCCAGTATCTTCTTGCCCCTTCTGACGGACGAGTTAGTTACGCTTTGGTCGACATTGCAGGACAGATGTGGATGGGGAGGGATTTTGTGCCACTTGTTTTAGCCGAGACACTGCTGGGCTTAGACGCTTTTCATCATGGTGAGACCAACACCTTTGCTGGCAACCCCTTACTTCTTCAGGTAAGCTCAACATCTTTTTCTATATCAAGTTCACTGTCACACAGCAAAGCCTTTCTCTTACTGTTCTAACTCTTGCTACAGATCTGGCTGATGGAGAGGGTGAACCTTGTTCAGAAGCCTCCCACTGATAGGCACAATGCTGCTACTTTTCTTTACTGCCCCTGTTATCAGAGATATGTGACACCGAGGCAGTTTGGCGACAGTATCTTTCTTCTCTGATCGGCCCAGACATTACCTGGTAGTGCCCTTGGTGGCGGATCTCCGTCGTAACCTTGACTACTATGGATCATCCTGGTGTGCTGCTTGTTGGCCTACGTCAGACTACCTTTTATTACTCCCATCGAATTATGCGGCAGTTCGGTCGCAGTCAGACCATCTTTCCCAACATTCGTGAGCGTCTGTTCCCATATGTGCTGCGGGCTCCATTTCTAACATTGTATCATGATGCCTGACCTTCTCGTTCACGTGTGGAAATGTAGGAGCTGCAATGCCCTGAGCTTTCTGCTGAATACAAGACGTGGTTAATACAAGATAAGGGAGAAGAAGGATAAAGAAGAGGGGAAACATGCAGCGAAAAGGAGAAGAATTTGAGGATCTCTGCTTTATTTTAAAAAATTTCATAGCTTTTTTTTTTGTAGAGTTTGGGACTTGCGTGTCCTCCTTTTTATTTCAAAATTTTGTAGCATCAAATAAAGTAATGAAAAACTCCCACTTTATGTTTGAGATGGTTCAAATTTATCCAAGTTTTCAAAATTTCAAAAACTAGTTTACATATTGGTCTTATTTAGATTAAAATATGGTTAAAAACAAAGAAAGTGGCCGGACTTCTTTTAAAGAAGCTGCCTACATATCCCAAAAAGATGGAATCAGGCCATAACGTAGTTTGGGCTCGATTTTCACTCGGGTATTAACACTCTCCTTTTATAATACCCTAACTTTTGCTAAGGTTGCCCTTTCGGGTTTTCAGCCTTGCGGGCCGCTCTAACTTTTGCCTGAGTTGCCTTTTTGGTTTTCAACTCAGCGAGCTTTTTATTTTATCTTTATTTTTACCTCAAGGATAGTACTTTTTGAGTTGGTCAAGGTTAAATGGAGAGGAGAATACATTGCCATCCAAATCCATAATAATGACTGCACCGCCGGTCATGATGGTTTTGATGAGAAACTGCCTGGACCAATTCGGTTTGAATTTGCCTCTTGGGTCAAAGAGAGGAGCTCTGATTTCCTTAAGGACCAGATCTCCTTCTTTAAGATCCCAGGTCTTGACCTTCTTATTGAATGCTTGAGCTATCCTTCTTTGGCAACCTTGTACATGATGTAGGGCCTGTAGCCTTCTTTCATCAAACAAGAGCAACTCTTCCATCCGATTCCTCTGCCATTCTGCTTCTGAGATATTAGCCTCGGCCACTACTCTTAGTGAGGGAATTTCCACCTCAGTGGGGAGTACGGCTTCCATCCCATACACTAGAGAGTATGGCGCTGTTCCTGTTGAAGTTCGGATTGACGTTCGGTATCCCCAGAGTGCAAATGGTAGATGTTTCGGCCAATCTTTGTGTGAGTTGATTGTCTTTTGTAGAATTTTCTTGATATTCTTGTTTACTGCCTCAACTGCACCATTGGTTTGCGGCCGATATGGCGAGGATTTGTAAGCCACTATTCGGTATTCTTTGAAAAGATCGAGGACCTCTCCTTGAAAATGTGAACCATTGTCTGAGATAATTTCATGTGGGATCCCGTATCGGCAAATGATATTTTGCTTGATGAACTTAGCAACATGGGAGGCTTTCAATACTGAGTAGGAAGCTGCTTCCACCCACTTGGTGAAATAGTCAATGGCCACTAAGATAAACTCATGTCCATTGGATGCCTTTGGTGTTACCCTGCCAATCACGTCGATGCCCCATACTGAGAATGGCCATGGTGACATCAGGTTGTACAGCTGAGACGGGGGAACGTGCATAAGGTTTGCGTGAATCTGACACTAATGACACCTTCGCACAAATTGTATACAGTCTGTCTCCATTGTCATCCAAAAGTATCCTTGTCGTAGGATTTTCTTAGCTAACATATTTCCGCTCATGTGTGGCCCGCAGACTCCCGCGTGTATCTCTTTCATCAACTCTTGTTCTTCGTCATTGTTGACGCACAGCTTATTGACACCAGAATGTCCTCGTTTGTACAGTCTACCACTGCAAATGACGAACTGTGCAGGTAGTCTTCGTATTGCCCTTTGTCTTTTTTACTGGCAAACTTGGGATATTCTCCTTTCTCTACGAAGTTTTGAATGTTAATATACCATGGAAGTCCGTCAGTTCTTTCTTCAATAGCGGCTGTCATCTCATATGTCGGCTTTCTCTTCTGCTCAATTATCAAAGGTCTCATTTGGACTCCGGGCAGTATGTCAATCATGGATGCTAGGGTGGCCAGTGCATCGGCAAACTTGTTCTGCAGTCTTGGTACATGGGTGAAGATCACCAGTTCAAAGCACGGTATCAGCTTCTCTAGCTTCTGATGGTAGAGAATCAATGTCACGTCCCTGACCTTTCATTCTCCCCTAGCTTGTGAAACCACTAGTGCTGAGTCTCCGATGACTTTCTGCTTCCTTGCCCCTAGTTCTAAGGCTGCCTCCAATCCAGCTAAACATGCTTCATACTCAGCCTGATTGTTGGTGACCTCAAAATTGAGCGTCAATGATAAGAGGACATGCGATTCGTCGGGAGTGACAAGGAGGACTCCTATTCCGTAGCCATATTGATTGGATGTGCCATCAAAATATAGAGTCCATTTGTCATCCCCAACTTTCATTAGCTGTTCGTCAGGAAACTGAAACTCCGTGTCTTCACCTCCTTCAATTGGTTGGTCGGTCAAAAATTCTGCCACTATTCTGCCTTTGACTGACCTCTGGGTAACATATTGGAGATCAAACTCAAATAATAACAGCAATCATCAGGCTAACCTTCTTGTTAGTGCCGGCTTTTTGAACAGATACTTCAATAGGTTCATCCGAGAGATGATGTTCACTGTGAAAGACATCATGTAATGTCTCAATTTTCGGAAAGCCCAAACCAAAGCCCAACATGTCTTCTCCAGTGGTGTGTACCATATTTTCGACCCGGTCATTTTCTTGCTTAAGTAGTAGATAGCTTTTTCGATTCCAGTTTCTCTTTCTTGTGCCAGCATGCATCCCATAGTTGAGTCAGTCACTGACAAGTAAAGGAATAGTGGCCTATCAGGTTCGGGAGAAGCTAGAACAGGTAGATTTTATAGGTACTGTCATACAGCATCAAAGGCGTCTTGGCATTTCTGATCCCATTCGAATTTGACCCCTTTCTTTAGCAGACGGGAGAGCGGTTCGCAGGTAGTTGTCAGTTTTGCGATGAATCGACTGATAAACTGTATTCTACCCAAAAAGCCCTTAACTTCCTGCTCGGTCTTCGGAGGAGGCATTTCCAAAATTGCCTTGATCTTCGAAGGATCTACCTCGATACCCTGTTGAGTGATCATAAATCCAAGCATTTTCCCGACAATGACTCCAAATGCACACTTCTGCGGGTTGAGCTGCATCTTGTACTTTTGGATCCTTTCAAAGAACTTTTGCAGTCCTGTGATGTGGCCATCCTAATCTTTTGATTTGACTATCATATCATCCACGTACACCTCGACCTCCTTATGTATCATGTCATGCAGTAGAGTAGTGGTAGCCCTTTGAGAGGTTGCCCCTGCATTCTTTAGATCAAATGACATCACACGATAACAGTAGGTCCCTCAGGGTGTGGTGAACGTCATTTTTTCTCTGTCTTCGAGATCCATCAAAATCCGGTTGTATCCGGAGAAGCCATCCATAAATGACAACAAGGCGTGCCCCACTGTACTATCTACAAAGACATCAATGTGTGGTAGTGGAAAATCGTCCTTTGGGCTGGCCTTGTTGCATGCAGACTCGGATACGACCGTCTTTCTTTAAAATTGGTACAATGTTGGCTACCCATTTCGGATACTCGATTACCATCAGGAACCTAGCGTTGATCTGTTGGCAACCTCTTCCTTGATCTTCAAAGCCCATTCTGGCGGGATTCGCCTTAATTTTTGTTTGACCGGTTTGGCATCGGGGTATAGAGGGATATGGTACTGGATAATGTTGGGATCAATTCTGGGCATATCCTCATAAGACCATGCAAATACATCCTTGAATTCTTTTAATAAAATTATTAATTGTTCTTATTCAACTATGGATAAAGAAGAACCAATTTGAACATTTTGCGGGTTAGTTTCATTACCCAGATTTATTGACAAAGTTTCTTCAATTATTAGTTGGGCCCGCATTTCTTCTTCTCTTTTTATTAAAAGTTTTATTTCCTCGGGGATATCCCCATCGAATTCAAAATTGTCAGAAAGCGTATGAAATAAATCAAACAAAGCAGAGTAACCAGAAACCTTGTTCATTTCATTAAAAACAGAGGGGATTACAAACTCGATGGTAAAAGCTAGGAGAGGAGCACTAACAGATGTGCCCCCGATTACAGATTCCGACTCAAACTTGGACTTAGGATAGACAACCTGCGTATTACAAAACTCGAGGGTCTAATTTTTCACTTCTTTTGTAGTCGCGTCGACGAAGAGCTTGGTGCAGTCGACTGGTGCGCTAAAACCCATCATGTAGCAGTCCTGATCCGTTATATGCAGCTGGGCCATCTTCTCATTGAATAGCATTCCCAGGTCAGTACCTTCGAGTCTGTCGGCCCAATCTTCCTCTTGGGGCCTCTTTCCTTCTTCCTTCACTTCTACTGTCTCTTCCTCTTATGTGTTAGACAACTAATGACTGAAAAAGATCTCTAACCCTGGCAACTTTTGATTGGTCTCTTCGTCTATCCATGGCTCGGGAAGGCCGCAGTATGGGAAATATTCCCCTTCCTTGACGAAGTACCCATTGAGTGTCCCGGTATAATTGGCCTTTCGCCCCCTTCTAGGCCCTTCCAGATCTTCCTCCGTTGATTTGTACCGAGACCAAAACAGTACGAAGTCGGCAATACCTGAATGGGTTTCGGGATTCCCTACTGTTTACGTCCTAATCCCATGCCAATGAAGAAGGACATTTGTCTCATCATTGTTACAGCCCGTGGGTTGACATACCTTTCTTCTTCATTCATCATCATCTGAACAGCTTGTTCTTCATCAAATTGAAAGCCACTAAGCAATACATCATTCTCACTATGCTGAACTTCCAACAGAGTTGTGCCCTCTCCTCCTCTCGGGGGGTGAATAATGTCTTCTCCGTGGATAGTCAAAATTGCCATGTTCTTTACCAATTTTAGTTTTTGGTGAAGGGTAGACGGTACCACCTGGATGTTTGGGTCAAGCAGCCATGGCTTGCCCAACAGCAGATTGAAGGAGGCCGGCACATCTAGCATGTGAAACTCAACTAACGTCTCCAGAGGTTCTACTGAAACAGCGAATGATACCAGTCCTAATACATCCCTTCTTGTGTTCTCATAGACTCACACCCCTTGATTGCAGGGAGTGAACTGGTCTGGCCTCATCCCTAAGCAGACGGCCGTTCTCAATGGGTAGACGTTCAAGGAAGACTCATTATCAATAAGTGTCACTGGGACCCATTTTTCTAGGCACTTAACGGTGATGTGAAGCGGCTTGTTGTGACTTTTTCCTTCAGCGGGCAAATCCTTATTAGAAAAGGAAATGACTTTTGGTTCGGCAGCAGGCAAAATAAGCCCAATGAGCTGCTCGGAGGTTGCATCTATCGGGACACTGGCCATGCTTAGCACCCTCAAAATAGCTTGCTTGTGCTTATGCGAAGCCATAAATAAGCCCCAGATACTGATGCTGGCTTGCGTCTTTTTCAACTGTCTTAATACAGCATCATCCTCCTCCTCTTGCTCTGTCTCTTCCCTTTTTCACTCAGCTGTCCTTTCTCTTACTGCGCTGGTTTGAAATTTCGCCCACTTCTAGTTAGGTGTTCTACGCCGTCTTCCGGATCACAAAACCTTGGCATCACATTATTAGTCTGTCTTACTTCGTTTACGTGCAGAGGGCTTTGAAACGCCCACAAATCATTTAAGTCACTAACAACTGCCCTTTCCCTTCTTTTCTCGTCATCTTCAATGGCCCATGTATTGTCAACCTCCTCCTAGATGTCCTCTTCGATAAAATTCACTTGCTATTCCTGAGCGGCCCAGAAATTAATTCACTCGGCCCCATCAGATTTGAACACGATTCTTACTAGCCAGTTGGATTGCATCTCATTGACATACACTTCCTCCTCAAAAAGTTAGGAAAGGGTGATTCCATCAAGCGCATGGCCAAACACATAAGGTCGAGTCGGGTAATCCAATGGCCAGTCATCTTCTTCATTGCGCTCCTCCTCTTCCTGGTAGGCTTGGATTATCGGTTGATACCATTCCCAGGCATTATCATTCCATTCTTCCATCCTGTCTTGACTGCCTCTAATCATCATGAACGAGCATGTTGTCTGATCCTCGGTTATTGAAACATGAGGGCGTGGTAGGTGCGCTGAACAGATGTGCTGACTCGGGTCCTCCGATTCCTCCAGAGACATGTAATTTACCCCAGTCTGCCTGGCATGATTCGATAGTGGGTTAGTAGTGACATTCGATTTTGAGGTGACAGATGGTGGTAGGATCACCTTGTTGTCAATGAGATTCTGGATCTCATGGCGGCGCCTCATACATTTGCCAGTTAAATGTCTGTGGCCTTGGTAGAAGGCGCAATATTGAGAGGCATTGTATCTTGGTGGAAGTGGGTCGGGCACTGGCATGGGATCCAATGGCTTGATAAGCCCTTTCTCGACCAGTCGGCTCAGGGCGATGGATAAAGAGATGTTGAGGGGGTGAAGACCCTCCTCGATTTTTGTTGCTGTTGGCCATTGTTTGACTGCTGAAGGTTGTTTGTTGGATGGGTGGAAGAAGAAGGGTTCAAAAGGTTCACCTCGCCCGAGCGGGACACGAGATTAGTTGCAGCGGATTGATTTGCGAGGAAAGTCCTTCTTGGTGATTTTTGACTGAATTCTGTCTTCTCGATATCACCGGATTGGATAGCATCCTCAATTTGCACCCTAGCGTTGAACAACTATTCAAAGGTGGAAAGTGGCTGCATGATGAGGTAGCGCTTTAACGGAGACTACAAATTCTTAACAACAATCCTCACCTGCTCTTTCTCAGTTGGCATGTTTGTCATTTTTGCAGCTTTGCCTCTCTAACGGGTCTGGAAGTTGATAAAAGATTTTTGATTCTCTTGTTGGGTTGTTTCAAGCTCTCAAGTAATGACGGCCAGCTGACATTGTAACTATACTGGCTGATAAAAGCCGTTGCTATGTCTTCCCAAGTTCTGGTTTTGGCTACATCAAGGGAGAGAAACCATTTCTGGGCTGCCCCAGAAAGAGATCGGTGAAAGAGCTGAGCCTTCAACTGGTCATCAATTCCCATTGGCAAGAGGGTTCCAACATACATTCAAAGATGAATTCGGGGATCTCCGGTCCCGTCAAATTTTTTCATGTCCGGTATTTTGAATTTTTCTGAAAATTTAGCATCTGGGAACAAACATAGTCCCCCCACATCTAACATGTATTCCTCGATTCCCTTGGCATTTCTAAGGACTTTTTCCGTCCTGTCGATCTTCTCAATCAGCGCAGATTCTCTAGACTACGCAGTGTTTTCCTCCTCAACTATCACTTGACGAGGGTTCCGTGGTGGTGGAGGAACAACTTGCAGTCCATCGAGGACCTGGTTGTCATCCCAAAAGTCTTCGACATTTTCATTCGTGTCATCTGGTTGTCCATTCACAACAGGGATACGGGCCTGAATTGCCCGGATCTGTACCTGACATTACACTTGAGCCTAGGTCTACTATTTTATGGCTCGTTGTATATCAGCAATTGCCCTCATTAGGGCTGTCAGATTCACCTCGTTTTTTGCCATCTCAATTAACTATTTGGATACCCTACAGAGTCTTCCTGCCACTGATCTTTTCCAGACATGTGCTGACTGTACTTTTTTCGGCTCAATGGTAAACTCATAGAGAACACTTAAATCCCAAAAACAGAGTAACTAGTATCAGACTCTTCCTAAGCAAACATTCTAGCAACAGGTAGCAAATATCTCGAATTTCCAAAATAGTGGATCACGAGAAGATAAACATGGAGATCGACACAATACCCCTGCTGGGCTCATGCCAGCGGCACAACAGGATAACCCAAAAACTAGAAAAATGGTTAAGAAGGGGAATCAACTAAATTCTAGAGGGAAAGTCTATCTAAAACGAGGAAACGGACAGCACTTCGGCAGGAAAACATAGCTACGTTGACCGAACTGGTTCAACCTAAAAAAATTTAAGCATGACGGTAGGAAAATAACTCTCACGGGCATTACAAGGGTTGGAAAGAAATGAGCCTATGTCAAGGATTTGGAGAAAACGAGCCTATGTCAAGGGGGGAGGGAACTAACGACCCAGGAAGATTTCAGAGGAGAGAGAAACTACCCTAGAAGTGTTAAACGAAACACAGGCATGACCCCGAGAAGAAAACTACGGTAAGAAAAATCGAATGTGGTGAGAAACAAAACCCGGGTAAGAACTCGAAGGAAAAACTAGCCTAAGAAAAGAATAACAGAAAACCCAGGTCGAACCAAGAGAAAGAACTAGTCTAAACTTGATCAAAACAAACCTAATAATATACAAACAAAACAAACAATGAAAAAAAACACAAAATCCTATTAGGGTTAGCAACACCTAATTTGGGGGGTTCTAAGTTCACTATATGCAAAAGGCCGATTTTGGTCAATCGAACAGGGTATGTCACGCCCCAAACTCCGGGCCACGTGAAACACCTAAAAACAACCGAACATGATACCCAACCGAGAATACACTCTCAAAATAAACAAGCATGCATTGTATATATGAACGCCAAACGGCAACATTACAAGGCTCCAATGCCTAAAAAATATGTTACAACATACATGTAACAAAACTAACAAAAAGGAAGACTACACTCTTCCACCTCCTCCGGCACCTCCAGATCAACCAGCATTACCGGTACCTGAAGAAAAATAAATCTCACATCGTGAGCCAAGGCTCAGCAAAAACTAGACAAGCATGCAGTATAAACAGAACATACTAGGAAACCAAAGTGCAAGTTTAAACTCTCTTTCAAGCCTTGAAAATAGTTTTCACATGCAAACGGGAAAGCGAGAATACAACCATGTTTGACTC
>JAULJZ010008627.1:0-16608 GCA_032270985.1 Heliamphora pulchella | reverse complement strand
TTAAGTGTTTGAATCTTTTGAGATAAAAGTCATTTCTTTTTGGCTAAGGTGTCAACTTAGATTGTTCAAAATGTGTTCAACACTTTCATTTTAGAAATATAAACTATTATCCATTTAAAATTATTTATTCTTAGAAAATAAATTATGAAAATCATCAAAATTAAATTAAAAATCCCTTGGGTTAACAGCACCCTTACAAGAAATGAGAGTCTAGGATCTAACCTCGGTGCGTTAAAAATTTGACGCCTCGAACCACGTGCAAAACTGAGCCTCGCCAGAATGAAATTCTGTCTGGATGAACACATAGCCCTCTGTGTCAAAAGCAAGGATCCGCTTTTGGATCATTAAAAACTGAGCCCCGGGCCCCCGAGAACTTAGAGAGAAGGCAGAGAGAAAATGAAAACTTACTGGAGAAGTTTTGAAAATATCTTTTAAAAATATCTAACTCTAGATATTTGTAGACCTCTAAACTATCTTCTTTTTTTAAAATTCGCACAGTAACATCCCACGGCCCCAGGAACCTGCCCCGCATACATATCTAACCCCAATCATGCATCAAAAGCATATAAAAATATGCTATCACATAAGCACGAAACGCGCATCGAAAAATGCCAAAAAAAGAAAACGGGTCAATGTCTCACAGAATTGCACTCTAAGCCATAATCTCAAGATCATCTAACATTGAGCTCCCATTAATAAATACTTAACTCATCTCGCCACGTTAAGATTTTCGATACCCACAAATTAAATTTAATTACTGATAATTTAATTTAATTGGCATATTTAAATTCCTTAAGTCCTTCCGCTTAACTTATTTGACCGTCGGATAATCAAATCTACCTGCAGGGTTTGGCCCAATCAAAACTTATAAGCTTTCTTAAGGGCGTATCATCAATCCCGAATTATCAAGACGTGGATTCGGTCAATAATTAATATTTTCCATATAATTAATACCGGTATCCAACTCATCAGGAATATAGACCCATATAAGATTGCACCCTCTAATGAATCAAAATAACTAATATTAAATATAAGCAAATCAATAATTATTTCAGGATTAAGAGTATAAGCACTCTCATAATAACCTTGTGGTGTGAATTAATTTATATAGTCAGTATAAAATTAATTACCCCGATGTGTCTCGTTCAATACACACAAAGTGTACTAGCATAGAGAGTCGGGACAATAAACGACGTAACCAAGACAAGCATACTAAAATTATGTGCTACCGTCGTACCAATGGTGTGTCAATTTTCATCTGGTCTTCTGTGTGCAAGCCGTACTCTACACACCAGATTAAATACTATACAGAATATAAAACATCCATGCATAACATTAAGGAAATGATATTGCATACATTGTTCATTAAGATTTTCATAAAATAAAAAATTTATTTTATTAAAATAAAATTAAATACTAAAATCAAAATAAAACATGATTTTCAGTATAAAACCCTAACAGTTCCAAACCAAGTCATATGCGAAGCGTTGTCTAGGTTTTAAGTCCAGAAGGCGTCTTAGGTTTGTCAAGCCCAAGTGATCTAAGCACCCCAAACCTTAGTGCACTAGGCATCTCATGTTCCAAACCTTTGTCATATGTGAAGCGTTGTCTAGGTTTTAAGTCTAGAAGGCGTCTTAGGTTTGTCATACCCTAGTGATCTAAGCACCCTAAATCCTAATGCCCTAGGCATCCCGTGTTTCAAACACTAGTCATATGCGAAGTGTTGTCTAGGTCTTAAGTCCAGAAGGTGTCTTTAGTTTCTCAAGCCCTAGTGATCTAGGCACCCTAAGCCATGCTTCCCAGGCATCTTAAGCCCTACTCTTTAGGCACCTATACCCTAAGCCCTGTTCCCCAGGTACTCGTGTCCTAAATACTAGTATCTGGGTGTTTTGCTTAAAAACCCCAGTCATCTAGGTTTTCTGTTAGATTCTTATTCTGTTGTCTTGGATCTCTAGTTCTAAGTATTGTATGGTGTGGCTAAATTGCATTTATGTCCGTCACAAGTTTCAAGTACTTTTGTTCGTTATCAAGTTTTTAATTGCATATTGAATATGTTAATAACATTTTAACTGGGGCAATGTTTTGGGTTTTGGTTTCTTTAATCATATTACAAGTATTAGGGAAACCTAAACATACATTCTATGTTCGAAAGTAAAACTACAAGCATGCTCTAAAATTCTAAACTAAAAAGCAAAAAAGATGGCTTACCGCGTGATTATGGCGAGATAAATGGATGTTAGGCTCACGAATAAGAAGATTAGCAACCACATCAGCAACTAGAGACTCGTACCATCTCATCCGACCCCGATCCAGATGATGAGGCACCAGAGCGTATGTCACGCCCCAACACCAGGGTCACGTGAAAGCCCACCCAAAACACCCATTTGAGAAAATAAGATTTGCAGTTGGAACATCTTCAACTATAAATTATTACAACATTTGGATAAAAATTCCCAAGCTTATCTCTCATAAACAGAAATCATGTAACTCATACACGAATAAATATATCGCCTCATGGCGTACAAAACTGGCCTTTTGAAACAGGCAACACATGTATAAGTACATGTCCAAAATAGGAAAACTACAGCAAGCTCTCCATCACCACAAGCCCCTAGGTCAATTCCACATGGTCACCTGAAAATGTTTTTACAGCAAAATCTCACACCGTGAGCCGAAATCCAATAGGAAAAGACAATAAAGCTGTAAAATAGGCTATGCAATTATACACATACGGGCTCAACCACAGGAGCCAAAAAGGGTTTTTCTCTCAAAAACCACACGTTTTCCATCTGAAAATCACTATTTTCATCCTTGAAACTATGCATATCATCCTGACAGATATCATGCCACAGTTAAGGGAAAGCAGAAAAACACAGAATTCTCCACTCGGGACACGCAGCCGAGGAGACACGATAAAATGTAATCCTATGTACTGACTCTGTCACACCGACAAAGGTAACAACTATAGACTCTCGTCTGTTACAAGAAACCCACAGGCTTAATAACGACAAGTTTTATATGGAGTCACAACAATAGCGCCATTCACGGAGGCACCCGACGCCATTAACGGAGGCAATCGACAACCGCTTAATTTACGGGACGAAATCCCGAGGGAGCTAAGCACCCACACCCTCAATTTACGGGGACTAACCCGAAGGAACTAAGTACCTACGCTGTGCACGTTTTTGGACTTGCACCGAGGAGCAATGAAAGCCCAACTCAATATACCCACTGCCACGGTACATCTATGGATAACATTTAAAACCCAACCGTAGCTCAACTACAAAAAATAGTAAAACAGTTTTACATCGCATATATATAAAAGGGGTCCAATCCATCAACATGGAGATCTACAAGCATGTAACAACATAATTTCACAAAAGTGAGAATCAACCCCAAGGGTTTGCTCCAAACCTCCACAAACATATTTTTCATAAAAGCACCTCATTTTCAAAGCTCCTTTTTGAAAACCATGGATCTCAACACATTCAGATCATGTATAAAATCGAGAAAAAGTGTAAAACCCACTTTTACCCATAAACTAAGGTTCAAAACATGTAAACAGCATTTCATGCATTTCTACCCGGTGAAAGCAAGTATAATTACATATATCACCCTTTTTAACAGCAGTAGGTCTAGAATCCTACCTCAAAGAGCAAAAGACTCGACGCCTCAAAATCCAACCTTGTCGAAACGAGAATCCGTCCGGATGGATGTGAAGCCCACGTAGCCGACAACAAGGATCTACTGTCCAACTGCGAAAAACTAAGCCCCGGGTCACCCGAAAGCTAGAGAGAAGGTAGAGAATAGGAAGAGAGAAAGAGATTTGGTTGAAAAGATATTTTGGAGTCTCAAAAAGATATTTTGTTCTCTTTATAGCTTTTCGCGCCAAGGACCCACCGCTCGAGCGCCCAAGCACCGCTCGAACGGACCCCTTGCCAACATAGGTCCTGCCACACCACCGCTCGAGCGCCCAAGGACCGCTCGAGCGAACCCCACTCCGAGCCACACTCTGCCACAACCCCGCTCGAGCGCACACCCACCACTCAAGCGGTCACATCTCGGACCAACACTCTGCCACCAGCTCGCTCGAGTGAGCTCCACACCGCTTGAGCGATCGTCATTGGGAGAGAAAATTGAAAAAGGAAACCATAACCGAACCCCCGCATGCTTAACACGTATAGCACCTATACAAAACATGTTGTTCTACAACGGAAACATAAATCATACACCGAGAGATACATATATGAAAAGAAACGCATCAACATATATATAAATATCTCAAAAATCAACGGATCCGGGTCTCACAACTCTCCCACCCTTAAAGAATTTCGCCCCCAAAATTTGCAACAAGATCACGGGATAAACAAGTTTGGGTATCTAGCACGCTTCCTAGACTCGAGCTCCCATGTAGCTTCCTTAACCCCGTGATAAAGCCACAGAACCTTGACATAAACAATAGTTCTACCTGGCAACACCTGCTCCTTTGTATCAAGAATCTTCACTAGACGCTCCTCATAAGTGGCATCCTCATCAACCCGCAGCTCAGCCCAATCTAGCACATGAGAAGGATCAGGCTCGTACCTCCGTAGCATAGAAACGTGGAACACGTTATGCATAAATGCTAATTGAGGTGGCAAAGCTAAACGGTAAGCAACCTCTCCAACTCTGTCCAGAATCTCAAAAGGTCCAATAAAGCGTGGCGATATCTTCCCGCTACGATCGAACTACATCAAACCCCTACAGGGCGAGACCTTGAGAAACACATGATCTCCCACAGCAAACTCCAAAGGTCTTCTCCTCTGATCTGCTTAACTCTTCTGACGGCTCTGAGCTGTTAAAAGACGCTGACGAATCACTGCGATCTTCTCTGTCGTCTCTCGCACCAAGTCGGATCCCAAAACTGTGGTCTCTCCCACATCTGTCCAACATACTGGTGATCTACACAGTCTACCATATAAAGTCTCATACGGTGCCATCCCAATACTGGACTGATAGCTGTTGTTGTATGCAAACTCTACTAACGGTAGATGATCCTCCCAAGAACCTCTGAAGTCTAGAACACAAGCCCGCAGCATATCCTCTAGAATCTGTATAGTCCTCTCCGACTGACCATCTGTCTGGGGTGAAAAGCAATACTGAACATCCAGTTCATCTCCAAAGCCTTCTGAAGACTCTGCCAAAAGCGCAATGTGAAGCGTGGCTCTCTGTCAGAAACAATAGACACTGGTACTCCGTGCAACCGTACTATCTCTCTGGCATACAACTGACTCAATCTCTCCACTGGATCCTTCACGCGGATGGGGAGAAAGTGTGCAGACTTCGTCAACCTATCGACCACAACCCACACGGCGTCGTGTCCCCTAGGTGAACGAGGAAGTCCTGACACAAAGTCCATCGTGACGTTCTCCCACTTCTATTCAGACACTGGTAACGGCTGTAACAATCCTCCTGATTTCTGGTGCTCAGTCTTTACCTGCTGACAGGTAAGGCACCGTGAAACAAATTGAAGCACGTCCTTCTTCATTCCTGTCCAATAATACTGACGATGTAAGTCATGGTACATCTTCGTGCCTTCTGGATGCACTACAAGGCGAGAATGATGGCACTCATATAATAGATCAGCTCGACATGACTCTGGCACAAACAACCTCCCTGTTAATCTCAGACTCTGGTCTGAACCCACAACCCATCCTGTTGTATCCTCTCCACTGGCGACACGGTCCTGTATTATCAGAGCTTCCTAGTCCGTCTGCTAGAATTCTAGCACACGTGCTATCAATGCTGGCCGAGTAACTACTGAAAATAATGTGGCACCCGTCACTGTCTTTCCCAGACACAAATCAAACTCTCCAACATCTTCAAGAATATCCCACTCACGTATAGCTACAGAAACTAACGACTCGTGAGATCTCCTACTGAGAGCGTCAGCCACCACATTGGCCTTCCCTGGATGGTACTGCAAGTCAAAATCATAATCCTCCAACAACTCCATCCACCGTCGTTAGGGCAAATTTAGGTCCTTCTGCAAAAACTAGTATTTCAAGCTCTTGTGATCGGAGAAAACCTCGAAATGCTCACCATAAAGATAGTGACGCCATGTCTTCAAGGCAAAGACCACGACTGCCAACTCCAGGTCATGAGTCGGGTAGTTCTTCTCATGGATCTTCAGCTGCCGAGAACCATAAGCTACAACCTTCCCTTCCTGCATCAAAACACAGCCCAAACCGTCATGTGAAGTGTCACAATATACAGTATACCCCAGGCCTCGCTCTGAGATGATCAACACAGGTGGACTAATCAACCTCTTCTTCAGCTCCTGGAAAGCCGACTCACAGGACTCAGTCCAAACGAACACAACTCCCTTTCGCGTCAGACACGTCATTGGTGCCGCAAGTCTCGCAAAATCCTTCAAGAATTGCCGATAGTAACCTGCTAAACCCAAAAAACTATGAATCTCAAAAACATTCTTTGGTCGCTCCTAACCCGTCACAGCATCTGTCTTTGACGAATCCACTGATACCATCTGACGACACAATGTGTCCCAAAAACCTTACCTCGGACATCCAGAACTCGCACTTCTCAAACTTTGCATACAGGCGATGCTCTCTCAAAGTCTGTAGCATGATCCGCGAATGATCCTCATGTATCTCCCTAGTGGGTGAATATATCAGAATATCATCCACAAACACTACTACAAAACTGTCCAAATACTAATGGAAGATCCGGTTCATCAAACTCATGAATGTAGCCGGCGCGTTCGTCAAACCGAACGGCATAATCAGAAACTCGTAGTGACCATAGCGAGTCTGAAAAGCAGTCTTTGCTATGTCCTTGTCCCTAATCCTCAACTGGTGGTTCCGCAATCTCAAGTCAATCTTTGAGAAGCAGCTCGACTCCTTTAACTGATCAAACAAATCATCTATCCTTGGCATAGGATACTTGTTCTTCACTATCACCTGAATTAACTTTCGGTAGTCGATGAACAAACGCAAAGATCCATCCTTCTTCTTCGTAAAAAGAGCAGGAGCTCCCCACGGTGAAGTACTCGGACGTATAAACCCCCTGTCTAATAACTCCTGAAGCTGTACCTTGAGTTCACGCAACTCAGTGGGTGCAAAACGAGAAGACAGTATAGATATGGGAGTAGCTCCGGGAACTAGATCAATGGAGAACTCTACCTCGCGACACGGTGGCAACTCAAACAGATCTTCAGGAAAGACGTCTGGATAGTCGCAAACCACTGGAGGTAACTCTCCCCGAATCCTAACCTCCTCGTCCAACATAAGGGCTGCAAAAAGGAAACCCAAGTTTCCCTAGTTCCGCACAGCGCCCAGCGCCCAGCATAGACCTCAAACTCTCATCCCGATCTCCCACAAAGCAAAAATAATCTCCCGCCGGTGTACTGACCATTACCCTCCGTCGATTCAATCAATGAAGGCTTGGTAGGTGGTCAGCCAATCCATCCCTAGGATGACATCAAACGTGGTCATGTCTAGAATAACAAGGTCAGACTCTAAACAACGACCAGCGAACTCCAGCATGTAGGATATACAGACAAGACTCAACTTCACATTCCCACTGACTGAGGTCTCTACACTCATAGTACCACCCAACCAATCCATTTTCAACCCCAAAGAAGATGCAAATGCAGATGATATAAACGAATGTGATGCTCCAGTGTCTTTGAGGACACTGGCCCATGATCTATAAACTAGGAAAGTACCTCGGATCACGGAGGTGGTAACAGCAGCATCGGGCACGACCGGTGCTCTGGATGAACTAGGATCTGCAAGCACGTAAGCTCTAGCCTGCCCACTGTGGCCCTGAACTGTCGACTGTCTGCCTGACTACACCGAAGCACCCCCTTCAGCGAACCGAGATAACTGGCGTCCCTGGACGGATGGAATAGCAGGTGCTCCAGATGTGCTCCGCAAGCTCCCTCCTCCAGGACAGTCCCTACGGATGTGCCCTGACTGGCCGCACTCATAACATACCACTGGTCCTCTCCCCTGCGCCTGTGACTGAACTGGCACTGGACTCCGGCACTCTGCCACACGATGCCCTGGTCGCTGGCATCTATAACAAACAGATTCCCTCTTCTGCTCTGACCTTCCCGTTGAAGCTACAAGAGGCAAAGATGCAGAAGACTGTAGCGGATACGACCCCACTGGATGTGAACGCGGAGCAGAGGTCCGTTGGTGCTTGTTCTCCCTACTCCCCTGAGACTGTGTACATTCCCCTCCTTACCGGCTCCGACTGTCCCTGTCTCTGCGTGTCTCATTCAGAGTGTCCTCCACTTTCATGGCCATCTGTACCAAATCTGTGAAGACCTGCATCTGAAATGCCGCCACCCTATCTCTAATAGCGGGTCTAAAACTCCTCTAGAAACCGCTTCGCACGGAACTCATTAGTGGGCACAATCTCCTGTGTAAATCGGGACAAGCTAGTAAACTCAGCCACATACTCAATCACAGTCATCATTCCCTGAGTCAAAAATAGAAAATCCTCTCTGTAGTGATCCCTCAAAGTCGCTGGAAAGTATTTCTCCAGAAAAACCTTCGTGAATGCCTCCCAAGTGCCTGCCACTGTAGTCTTGGCGAACTTCCACCACATATGAGCACTCCCTCTCAGCTGGAAGGCGGCACATATAACCCCCAGATCATCTTCCTCAATCTGAAGTGAATCCAGAATCCTGGTAACCAGCTCCAGCCACTCAGTGGCAACCGTGGGGTTGGGATCCCAGAAAAGGTAGGAGGGTCCAGACGGTGAAACTCACGCATCGCGACCGTCACCCTCGGCTCGGGTACACTCTCCCTTCCCCTAGTAACCTCAGCTAGTTGCCCGATAGAGCCGACCATCTCACGCAACAAATCTCCCTTGCTAACCGGTCCTTGGGGTGCATTAGCATCCCCAACATCTGGGACTGGAACGTCCCTTCAGCCAGAAGCATGGCCACGGCCTCGACCTCGGCCTCGTCCTCCCTGCGTGGACATAATTCTATACGAAAGTCATATAATAGGATAAGCATTCCTACAACATGTTATTGCTATCGTAAAAGACATCACATATAAGCATGCCAGCACATAGCCACTTAGATCATGTCATCACATATCTCACATACCGAGGAGAACCAACAAGAAGGACTCATCCATTTGAACAACCTACTCAGATTCCAATCTAAAAATCACGTCCGCGAAATGCGTCTCTAACTTGGCTCCTAAGTTTGTCAATTCAAATACCCAAAAGCAAGACTAATCAATCCTAAGGTCCAACCTCCATACCCGCATATACACTTCAATCATGCTAAACAGGCTATCATGCGTATGTAAGTAAACACTTGAACATATACAATCAAGCACACATACATCCTCACAAGTTGTCACGCCCCAACACCAGGGTCGCACGAAAGCCCACCCAAAACTCCCATTTGAGAAAATAAGATTTGCAGTTGGAACATCTTCAACTATAAATTATTACAACATTTGGATAAAGATCCCCAAGCTTATCTCTCATAAACAGAAATCATGCAACTCGTACATGAATAAATATATCACCTCATGGCGTACAAAATTGGCCTTCTAAAACAGGCAACACATGTATAAGTACATGTCCAAAATAGGAAAACTACAGCAAGCACTCCATCACCACAAGCCTCTAGGTCAATTCCACGTGGTCACCTGAAAATATTTTTACAGCAAAATCTCACACCGTGAGCCGAAACCCAATAGAAAAAGACAATAAAACTGTAAAACAGGTTATGCAATTATACACACACGGGCTCAACCACAGGAGCCAAAAAGGGTTTTTCTCTCAAAAACCACACGTTTTTCATCTAAAAACCACCATTTTCATCCTTGAAACTATGCATATCATCTTGACAGATATCATGCTACAATTAAGGGAAAGCAGAAAAATACAGAATTCTCCACTCGGGACACGCAGCAGAGGAGACACAATAAAATGTAATCCTATGTACCGACACTGTCACACCGACAAAGGTAACAACTATAGACTCTCGTCCGTTACCCCAAACCCGCAGGCGTAGTAACGACAAGTTTTATATGGAGTCACAATAATAGCGCCATTCACGGAGGCACCCGACGCCATTCACGGAGGCACCCGACGCCATTAACGGAGGCAACCGACAACCGCTTAATTTACGGGATGAAAGCCCGAGGGAGCTAAGCACCCACACCCTCTTTTTACGGGGACTAACCCGAAGGAACTAAGTACCTACGCTGCGCACGTTTTTGGACTCACACCGAGGAGCAATGGAAGCCCAACTCAATATACCCACTGTCACGGTACATCTATGGATAACATTTAAAACCCAGCCGTAACTCAACTACGAAAAATAGTAAAACAGTTTTACATCGCATGTATATAAAAGGGATCCAATCCATCAACATGGAGATCTACAAGCATATAACAACATAATTTCACAAAAGTGAGACTCAACCCCAAGGGTTAGCTCCAAACCTCCACAAACATGTTTTTCATAAAAACACCTCGTTTTTAAAGCTCCTTTCTGAAAACCATGGATCTCAACACATCCAGATCATGTATAAAACTGAGAAAATGCGTAAAACCTACTTTTACCCATAAACCAAGGTTCAAAACATGTAAACAGCATTTCATGCATTTTTACCCGGTGAAAGCAAGTATAATTACATATATCACCCTTTTTAATAACAGTAGTTCTAGAATCCTACCTCAAAGAGCTAAAGGCTCGACGCCTCAAAATCAAACCTCGTCAGAACGAGAATTCGTCCGGATGGATGTGAAGTTCACGTCGCCGACAACAAGGATCTGCTGTCCAACCACAAAAAACTAAGTCCCGGGCCACCCGAAAGCTAGAGAGAAGGTAGAGAATAGGAAGAGAGAAAGAGATTTGGTTGAAAAGATATTTCGGAGTCTTAAAAAGATATTTTCTTCTCTTTATAGCTTTTCGCGCCCAGGTCCCACCACTCGAGCGCCCAAGCACCGCTCAAACAGACCCCTTGCCGACATAGGTCCTTCCACACCACCGCTCAAGCGCCCAAGCACCGCTTGAACAGACCCCATGATTAGGGGCTTCCATATCTACACACCAGGTACCGATAGATAACACCACTAAACATGTTTCCACAACCAGTGAATAGAAATTACCCTGTTTGTTTTGCCTTCTGAGAAATACTAGACCTAGCTTTTTTCAGTGCCGAGTCTGGTTCTAGTGAAAACATCTGTCTTTCGGCTTTTTCACACCAGTCTATGGCTCACTAACTACCCTGAAAATCGTGTCTCCTTATTTCTGAACCTTTTTCTTCTTTATACCTTTCGGTCCAGAGGAAGAACTTTTTTCAGAAACAAACACATTTTCTGGTATTGAAGGAATACTATTTGTAATTAAAGTTATATCCAAGTTACATTTTCAATAAACACAATTTAGTCCCGTTAATTTATTTTCTTTGAGTATTAAAGCAAATGAGTTGAAAGCCATTTTAATCCTAAAAATCACATAATTAAAAAAAACGTTAATTATGAGGAGCAAAACTTTAAATTTATTTTAATTTGGTTCCCACTACTATTTTAAAATTAATTCGCCAGCAGCCTGGTAACCTGAGAATAGCATGCCTCGATGGGAGGACATCTACTATCCTTCATGTGACCAGACATGCCAATTCCTTTTAATTTTACTATCTAGACAACTGACCATACTATTATATACAGTTAAGTGTTAACAATCACCTAATCCCAAATCAATCGCTTCGCAATGGACCCTTCAGATGGAGAAGTGATCCACACTAACAATTATTTAGAATTATCCCTAAAAGAGGTTTGTACTAGTGATATCGCAATTAATCTGTCCCATTGGGAGGAAGGCCTTACTGCCAACACGCAGAATTTATATGCATCACCTACAAACTGGTGATGGAGACCGTAGAATTTATCTGTGAATAAATTTTCTCTCCCACTTAGATTTTTAAAATATTTTTGAGGGTTATAAAAATCCGTTTAATTAAAATAAATTTATTAATTTCGAAAGTCACACGATCTGAAATAATTAAACATCTTTTCATGTTCACGATTCCAAAGATTTTGGTTTATCAAACCATCTTTTCTTATTTAAATGCGTAACAAAAAAATTTAATAAATGTACGATTTTTTCTCTAGTTTTTCAGTTAAGGTAGTTATTAAAGGTATTTATTTATTTTATTATTCGTTCCACATTTTTTCAAAAAATAATAATTTATTTTGATTAAATATTTTTTCATTTAATTAATTCAAAATCTGGAATTAATTTTTACATTTTTCTAAAATATCCGATTTTTAAAAAAAATCATCTTAAACGTGATATTTTGTAAAAAAAATTTCTAAATTTTTTTATTTAATTAAAATTAATTAATTAAAATTTTTAATTTTATTTTTTATTACAAAATATTTTAATTAAAACTGAATTTTCGAATTAATTAAATTAACATGATAAATAAAACAGATATGTAATAATTCACGCAATTCATATATACATAAACACGATATGCATTGGTTCAAAAAAAAACACGATATGCATATATCCCGGTTTTATGATCCAAGTAAAATACTGAGGTGTTTCAGTCTCCCTAAGAGAATCAGCTATTTCAATCCATGTTCACATTTGATTCAGTGTCCTAATTGCATCAAACTTTTCTGATACTATCTGATATATCAGTATATATCATATCAGTCTCGTATATATCAGAATATACATCAAAATCAATCCCAAGAGAGAGAAAGTCACTGGCAACCACCAGCCATCGCCGGCACCACCTTGTCGCCACCTTCAGGCGGCTCCTGCCGCCTCATCCGGGCTCAATTTTTGACGAGTTTTATACCGTTGAAAAGCTCTCGAAATATGGAATTTTTTTGTCAAAAAATCTGCTGAAAAATTACCCAAAAAACAGCTGAAAAAACTGTCCGAACAACAAAAAAACGCTGCTAGTCGCAACAGCACTGCGCAGCTAACTTCCTGGGGCTTTTTCGACCTCTTCTCGAACTCGATTTTCGACGTAATTTATATCAAAAGAAAGCACTCAAAAATTACTATTTTTCTATGAAAAAATTGCTCAAAAAATTTCAAAAAACTGCCAAAAAAATTGCCCAAAGCTGCTGCCGCCACACCCAGCGCCGCCGCCGTTAACCGCCAACTTTCCGAGGCTGTTCTGACTTCATTCGAACTCCGTTTTTGACTTACTTTACATAAAAAAAAAGTTCAGAAAGGTACTATCTTTATGTCAAAAAAACTACTCGAAAACAGTCTAGAAAACTGCCTAGAAGTTGCTGCCGCCAGGCGCTGCCGCCACCGGCCTGTTTACCGCCTATTTGGGACGTGATTTTGATCCAATTTTTTTTTAGTTTTTGATAATATTTTGAGTTATGTTTTATTGCTATTTTATGTTTATAAAATATCCTAAAAAAGAGTTCCAAAAATGGCCCAAAAAATCATAAAAACTAACGCCGAACCGCCGCCAGCAAATCTGCCGGAACTGAGCTATTTTCGTGATTTTTTCTTTCTATTTTTGACTTGTTTTTTATGCTGTTTTTTATACATAAATATTGCAAAAAAAAATCACCAGAAAAAATTGTTTAAAACTATTAAGAATTTACCCCAATATGTGGCCCGTAAAAACTCGAACCACCGCCGGTGCCGCCTCCGTTCTTCGTGTTCTTGGACATGTTCAACCTGTACTTAAATAATCTAAACAGATATTTAAAAATATAAAACTAGCTATTACATCGATCCCATGTCCCGAAGGCTCACATTCAATCTATCACGGTCAACTCCCGTGATTAAAAAAAATAATCATCATTCACAGCATTCAATCAAACATGAAAAATAAATGACGATCATAAAATCGGGATTATAACACTTGTAAAACAAAATTAACAATAGTTCTAAAGCTACCCAGCTCCGATAGTCGAAAACAAAATACAAAACTGCTTTAACACCAATTGTTGGAGGCAAGACTATCAAGATCTTTGTTTTTGCAAACGATTAACGAAAAAATAAACTGGATGGCCAATCGCCAAATTGGGGTGCAAATAAAACTTTTGATGACAAACGATCAAAATAAAATTCGTGCATCCGAAGTTAATTTAGAAGAATACCTTTTTACCGGTCGAATCTTCATCTACAATTTGAATCTGAGTTGAAACTCCTGTCAAGTCTTCTACTGTATTTTCTTTTGCGATTTTCAGATATAGTGTGGACTATAATCCTCCGACAACTCGTACCGGAAGAACCAAGACAGCTTTAGTCTTAGAAAATAAGTTATGAAACTGATTCAGCCTACCTGCATATATATGGGGTTACTGCAGGGACCTGGAGAGTAATTATGAGCAAGACTTCCAGTAGAACACAGACATGTATCAGCGGTTTCTGCAATTAAGCAAATCTCATAGCGGTATCTACAATTATGAAAACCAGCAGCAGTTTCGACAATTTTCATAAAACACTGAATTACAGTTCACACCACTAAAAAACTATAATTGCACTCTGACCCATAATCTCAAGACCATATAGCATTGAGCTCCTGTTATTAAATACTTACCATTTCTCCCCACGTTAAGATTTTTGATACCCGCCAATTAGATTTAATTACTGACAATTTAATTTAATCAGAATCTTGATATTCCTTAAGCTCTTCCGCTTAACTTATTTGACCGCCAGATAATTAAATTCACCTGTAAGGTTTGGCCCGATCAAAACTTATAAGCTTCCTTAAAGGGGTATCGTCAATCTCGATCTTTCGGGACGTAAATTTCGTTAATAATTAATATTTGTCGTATAAATAATACCGGTATCGAACTCACAGGAAATATAGACCCATATAAAATTGCACTATCTCATGAATCAAAACAACGAATATTAAATATACGCAAATCAATAATTATTTCAAAATTAAGAGAATAAGAACTATTCATAATAACCTTGGGATATGAATTAATTTATATAGTCAGTATAAAATTAATTATCCTAAATGTCCCATTCAATACACACAAAGTTTACTGGCACAGAGAGTCGAAATAATAGACGACGCTATTATCTATTTCCCGTAACTAAGACAGGCTTACTGAAACTCTAAGCTACAGTCGTACCGATGGTATGTTTATTTCCATCTAAACTGTGAACATAAAACTTATATTCTGCAAGAGCGTAAAATCTAATCTTTAGTGTATAAACTGTACTCTACACACCAGATTAAATACTATACTGAATATTAGACATCCTGGTGTAACAAAGAACTGAGATGCATACATTGTTCATAAATATTCTCACAAAATAGAAAATTTATTTTATTGAAATAAAATTAAATACTAAAAATAAGATTTTCAGTATACCAACCCTAACAATTTTCCACTTTTACTCAAAATCATGCTGTTATACATCTGACTCCCATGCCCTTTACATGACTATAAACAGTCCTAACCGGTAAGCTCTTTGTAAAGGATCTGCAAGGTTGTCTCCTAAAGCAAGCTCTATGTCTGACTAAAAATCTGTGTCTGTGTACCCCAAAAGTACTAGATTATCTGCCAGGTAAATCAACATATAATCCTTAGTCCTTTTCAGGTACTTGATTATATTAATTACTGCAGTCTAATACTTCTGCCCTAGATTAGACTGATATCTGCTAACCCTGCCAACGACAAAGCAGTTATCGAGTCTAGTTCAAAGCATAGCATACATGAGGCTTCCTGCTGCCGAAGCATAAAGAACCGCCTTTATCTTCTCTAACATATCAGGTGTCTTGAGACACTGATCCTTAGATAGTGTGATTCCATGCCTGAAAGGGAGAAACCCTTTCTTGGAATCTTGCATGCTAAAACGAGTAAGGATATCATCAATATATTTTGCTTACGATAAGCCCATCATCCTTTGTTTTCGATCTCGCACAAGCTTAATCTCAAGGATATGACTGGCTTCTCCCAAGTCCTTCATATCGAACTGCCAAGATAACCATACTTTAACCGTAGATAATGCCACACATCGTTTCTGATGAGCAAGATATCGTCTACATAAAGTATTAGGAAGATCACCAAGCTTCCGTCACGCTTGTTGTACACATAAGACTCATTTGGACTTTGATCAAAACCATAAGACTTAATGGCTTGATCAAACTGAGTGTTCCAAGATCTCGATACCTACTTAAGTCCATAAATAAATCTCTTAAGCATACATAACATGTGTTCATGGCCCTTTGCAATGAATTCGTCTGGTTGTATTATATAGGTACACTCGTCAAGACTTTCATTAAGAAAAGCTGTCTTGACGTCTATTTTTTAGATTTCATAATCGAAATGAGCGACAATGGATAAGAGAATCCCAATAGACTTAAGCATAGCTATCGACGAAAAGATTTTCTCATAATTGATCCCTTTTTTCTAAGAGAATCCTTTAGCAACAAGTCTAACTTTAAAGGTTTCAACCATTCTGTCTGCTCCTCTCTTCATCTTGTAGATCCACTTACATTCAATGAGTTTTATCCGTTCGGGTGGTTCTATAAGTTCCTAGTGTTGGGAATGTATACTGAAAAGTCATGCTTTTTATGTATTTTATTCTAGATCCCTAGCATATTAATGAGAAACATT
>JAULJZ010008617.1:0-16609 GCA_032270985.1 Heliamphora pulchella | reverse complement strand
AAGGACATACAAAAGAACTTCAAAAAGTTGACACCAGGGCTTGGGGTAAATGAGAAAAGGACTTATAAGGATGAAGTTGTGGGGTTCTAACGGTGTCGCTCGAGGTGATATTTAAAACTTCTCCGAGTGTGTACTCCTGTCTACCCCCCTTAAAATAAGATAACTCATTGCATGAATCTCCAATCTTGATCTCGATGCCCTTGCTCATCTTTTGCATATAGATAGATTCCTTGCTGTTCCTGAACTCAGTATCGTCCTGACGCGACTCACTATAGGACTTAGACGCGGCAGATTTTAGTTCTTATAAAGTATAGATGATAATAATAATTAATACAATGCCTCCTATAGAGCTCCAACACAACAGAATGCATGGTTTCCAATAACCTAAAAGCCTGAAGATTCACTAAACCTAAGCTTTGATACCAACTGTCACGCCCCATCCTCCGAGCACGTCGGGACATACATAAATATAAATAAAAGAATATTCTAGCCATTCATTCATATTTACATACATTAGTCATTACATTATAAATGAGTTCTAAACCGTTCAAAGTACTTAACTATTACAGTTTTACCAAAAAATTTCAAAAATTACACTAAGCACGAGAGAACTGAATATAAGAACAAAAGCAGAGATCTCGACTTCTCAGAATGCATCAGTGGAATCCACGTGCTCTTAGAACTCACCCTGTTCTTCAAACTCTTCTTCTCCCTCTGGGATGACTTCCTCCAAGAACTCCTCCTCACTAGTGGCATGAATGCCATGAGCCAAGACCCAAAAGCAAAACACCCTAACCTTTTAACTAATCTCCCGGCACAAAATTCACCACAACACATACCATATAACATCTAGTGCAGTTTATAGTCAAGGAAACAGACGAATTTATAACAGGATAGCAGATAAGTCAATAAACATGCGTATATGAGATGTCGTGTATGTAATGCAAATGCCCAACCCAACATACACCTAGATTATAACAAGAATTTCACATCGAAAATCACCAGAGTAGACTTTTGTGGGTATTTGATCACCAAAGCCATCATCGCACCTCGTTGCAAATAGTAAACGCTCGCCTTAGCTTCATGCCTCAACTGTTTTACTCAATGGAAATGGCGTGGGATCCGCACCATACTTCAGGCCAACAAATTCAATAATCAATCAATCAGTTATAACAGACTTATAATAAGCGGTTTGTCCCACCTTAAGACTCGTGATGCCTTCGCCGGTGTCAACCCAAAGTCTAAGAGATAATCAAGAAAATTCAAGAGACAATTCACATTATACAAAGTACTAAGATGAGAAATTTAGGACCGCCATAATTGGGCACTTCTCCGAAGTGACCACCGTAGTGGGATTAGGTCCGCTGAATTAGGCTCTTCTCTGAATTTATTCTTCAAAACATCGCGGTAATGGGGTTTAGGTCTGCCATAATTGGGCTTTTCTCCGAAAATACCACCGCAGTGGGATTATGTCCGCTGAATTAGGCTCTTCTCCAAAATTACCCAATTTGCCCATGTCGACACCACTTCTATAATATAATCATAACTCAAGGAGCGATGGAATCAAAGAGACATCAAAACCAAAGTGCTAGCGACGAACCCATGGTGCCTAGGGATACACTCAAGGTGTGTAAACTAATTTTGTAACACTGGAGACACACCTAGGGTGCACAGGGAGAATTCATCCCATAATATTTTTGAAAATGGCAACCAGGGATGCCTTAGACTTAGAATCAAGAACGACAATTTCAATACAGCCCATCCCAACAACGGTTTGCACAGATGGACTCCAATATATCAGGATGCAAGTGAAAATAACAATGATGTTTGGTATGGATCTCAAATACAACCATCAATAGCATGGCATCAAATGGCAAGATTTATGGTATAGCGCACAAATCATAAGGTACAAGTATGTAAAACACAAGTTACAATTCTCAAGATATGATTCAATATGATAGTATGAGTTCTAAAGCATCATACATTCACTTAAAAACACTAATCAACTAATTCAAATCAATCATCATACAAAGACGTCGGTCTCATAGCAAAGGGTACTCAAATCACGCTTAGCAACTTTTAAAGCCAAAAATCAAGTATTAAATTAAAAGGGCGACAAGGTTTTGGGATATCTAAACTTGGAATCAAGTTATGATTTTTAAATACCATTTAGATAAAAATATTTTCAACAACTCTCATGATTAACACCAAGACCAAAACCTAAGGCAAAAGGGTGAACAAAACATCCTAAGCAAAAATGGTTCAGCACATTTTTTAAGATTTTACCAAAAATATGCTTCTGTTGGTCTCGACTTTGGGGTATCATATTAAGTCCAAATAAGCCCATTTGTGAGCATGTTCTAGTTCAACACATTTCCTACAAGTTTTGTGTTTAGAGATAAGGGCAGTTGTTTGAAACAAGTTTGACCTTTTGACCATTTTAGAAAATAGGTTCTGTCAGCCCCCAAAAATCAGCAGAGCTAGCTTTGGATAGAGGGTGTGAAATGGTTTTGGGGAATCATCCCAAGGTTTTAAATTCTGATTTTTGGCAAAGACTACTCCACTATGTTAGCTACAATGTTTATCTATACCACCTTAGTAATAGAATACTAAAAATAGGAGTTTTGGGCTACACAAAAATATGGGGTAGATGTGTTCCTTGAGGGCTGAAACTCAATAGAGACTTTCAAAGGGGTTTTCACCTATCAAAACTCAATATTTTGTGCTCTGTTTTGGTAGGTAGATATATATACATGTTATCTACAATTTTCATATTTTGATCAAGGTTCGTCTCTCACTTTAATATAGGGTTTCCAAGTCGGTAGTATTGACTGGTCGAAAAATGACACATTTTGGTAAAATTACAATATCTCGAGTTCTACTTATGCAAATGAGTTGAAACCAACTTTGGATGAAAGATAACATAAAAATATAAATTTGGAGATAAAGATCATGCTTAGATCAATTTTTTACATTGAGTTATGGCATTCCAAAGTTCAGGGCAAAAACATCTATGTTCTCAAAAATCAAGTCTCTTAGGGTCCAAGTCTTCTACTTATGTTATGTCAAGTTTTTGTTCCATTTCTTTGCATGCTTGTATTTTAGACATTAATATCAAAGCTCCAGCACACTTAGAAGTCATCAAACTCAAAAATAACATCATACAACAACATTTCATGTCACCCATAAATATAACAGCCCCAAATTTCCAACTACGACGCCTTTTCGGTTTGATTTCGGTTCTCGATTTTTAGAGTGTTTAAACGGATGTGTTGAGAGATATTTTGAAGCATATTAGACATAAGGTTTAGAGGTTTTACTTACTTATTTAGATGGCTCAAGGATGGTAGGATGGAAGGACTTAGTTTTAGGAAAAACACCACTTGCTTCTCCTTGGCTCCTTATTCTTCTTCTCCTTCTTTTTCTCCTTCAAACTTATATAACACTTCAAGAATACTCAAATCTGATTTTCTCTCTCTATATGGACGAAATATGAAGGGGAGAGGGAGGGTGTTTGGCTTGGTTTATATAGGAAAAGGCTAGAGAACAAGGAGGGAACAAGAATCATTTCATTTTAATCATTTTCTTCTTTCTTCACATGGGTTCACATGGGTTGAGTTGACATGGTGCAACTTTTTAGGGAGATACATCAGATTTGGTGGAGGGATTACAGCTAGGGGGCTGTTTGGGGGACAAAAACATGATACAACATCAATCAAAGGGTTTTGCATTGGTTTTCATGCCCTTTTGTGCAAAAAAAATACTTTAAAAGTTAATTTGATGAATCTTTTTGGTGTTTTTTCCTATTGAGATCTATTATTTTAGTATGTTTATGATAAATATAGTATTCTCATGTATTATTATAATTTTCATAGCAATTTATTAAATAGATGTAATCTTTTAAGTCAAATTAGGCTATTTTGGTAATATAAGGCTTTTTGACTTATTTTGTTGTGTATGAACTTCAATAATGATTTGTTTATTTTTTTAAACCTATAACATCTTATTATTATGTATATTACTTGTTCAATAAGTATTGGATCATCATAAGGTTTAATTTAATACATTTATCATCATTTTAAGCTAAAAAGAAAACAAAAAGCTACTTTTTGGCACTCTTTCCAAGGTGGTTGGCCACTAAGGGGTATCTTTATCATTTTTTATGTTATTTTGTGATTTTCTACTAAATTGTATTTAAATTATTGATTTAGAGTATCTAAGTGTTAAAATTTAAATTTTAAAATTTTTTGCTGTACTAGGGACAAAATTGTCATTTTACCCTATATATGAGAATTTTTATTTTTAACTAATTATTTCATGATATTTACTTTATTTAGAATGTTAGGAGACTCTCCGAGTGCTAAGATTTTGTTGCCTGAGTTTTGGACCTTTTTGGTGTTTTCGGGTCAAATTTAGGGTTTTCGATTCGAGTTAGTGTTTTGAACCTCATTCGTGCTCTATAGTCTTGTGGACTATTCGTTACTAATACTAGTGTCCAAGCAAGGTCGTTACATTGCCAACAACTCTTGACACGTTGGCATTGATGTTAGGTTTAGACATATGGACTGTGGAGCTTGGTCACTTTTTCTATTAGTTATGATAAAACGAATTTAAAAGTATAGTCGTTTTAGTTAAAATTGAAAAAAAAAATTTACTAAAGACAAAAAAAAAAGCGTTAAAAAGGTCTTAAAGTGGCTCTTTTCGTCTTATCTCATATTTTTTAGAATTTTTTTGTTATTTTTTATTTTTTTGGTTTTCTCGTAACGAGATAAATCTAAAAGCTATCATCATTTTGAACTAATGTAAATTTATTTTACTAAAAGAAGAAAAAATAGCCATATAAAAAACGCTATCCCACACGGTGCTTTAGCCTATATTTGGGATGTCTAAAAAACTTGGGTCTTAAGAGATTTATCCTTTTTAGAAGAAAAAAAAAAGATTATTTGAGTTAATTTATTTATTGTAACTTTTTTCTTTTTAGTTTTTTGTTAAAATCTCTATCATGTCTTCTTTTCAAGTTGTAGTGTTTAGAATAACGACATAACTTTTCTTATTTTCTGAATAGGGTTGATTTTTTAATTAAAAATATTATAATCATTTTTATTTTAAGAAATGTTAGATTGCTTGAGATGTGTACAAACTTTCTTTTTCTTGAAAAAGAAATAAAAAAATTAGTGGACTTTTTCAAAATGCCAAACAATCTAACATAAAAGCTGAGTTTTTTTTTTTGCCGTAAAAATAAGTTTTTTAGAGATGTCAAATAAAAGCTAAAGCTTTTAGCATTTTATTTCTTAGCTTTTAGCTCTTTTGCCTTTTTACTTATTAATTAAAATTACTTTTATACATTTTAAAAAAGTTTATAGCTTTTATTATATTTGTTTTTATAAACATTATATTTTTACAATCTACGCATTGAAATCTATCAATTTACATAGGATATAAAATTAAATGAAAAATCATAACAACTTTCTTTTGGAATTTTCTGAATGTATGTTTTGTCTACGTTTTTTAGAGTTTTTGATTTTTATTGAATTTTTTTGTCATTTTAATTTAATTTGTTTACTTTACTAATTTTTTCCGATGAGAGAAATTTTTAAAATACGTTGGTTTGGGTTTAAAAAAAGTTGGTTTAAAAATTAGAATAGTCACCAAAAAGACTTTTAGTAATTTTTTTCATCTTTAATTAATTACTTTTTTTGTTTTTTAGCTTAATTGTTTTACTTTCCTTACTCTTTATAAAATGATGATGTATATTTCATTCAATATTAAAAAGCTCATTAAAGATTAAAAATATTGTATAATAAAACTGTACCAAATGGAAACGTAATCATATCATGGTTATTTCTTCGGAACGGGAGATTTGGCATGTTTCTCAAACAAATATTTATTATCTAATTCGTTCATTACGTAGAACTCGTCGAGCTTGTTTAATATAAGAAATTTCAGATTTATCTGATATCTATAACTAAGTGATTGAATAAGATCTCCTAATATTATTTTATAAATAAATAAATATGATAATTTTAAAAAACATATTGTTAAACAAATATTACTCAATCACCTCGCTACATGTATCAAATAAATCTGAAATTTTATACACAAAACATACTCGACGAATTCTACGTAATGAACGAATTTGATCATAAAAATTTATTCAAAAAATATATCAAATAAGACACAATACCAAAGTACTATCCCTTCAAGCGCAGTAATATCCGGGTATTCTATTTGTTCATAAAAATTTGTAGTCAGCAAACCTTATACACAACTAGCAGACCCATGCTCGGGTAATGAGCCTCCCATACTCTCACCCCTCACCGCACCTCACCTCACTGAACGCCTTGTTTCGTGTACTGCACTTGTCATGGACACCCACAATAATAATTTGGGTAAAAGACAAATGGGTAGGCATGGCATTGCACGTGAATCGCTTCTGAATCACCCACCTTTTACGAAACGCTGTCGGCCCCACCGACACTGCACCGACTAGCTTGCTATCCCTCTCTTGGCTTGGCGGGCACCTTTGGTATTGGCATTTGTTTATATTATATATATATATATATACACACACAAACATATGCATACGTGATGATAGTACTGCTATATATTAGTTTGTGTTATATGTCTTATATCTACTAAAGTCGTCCCACTCCTACTGAAAGATCAAAGCAATATATAACAGAGTGTTGCAATGGAGAGAAAGAGTTTCAGCCTTTTTCTTCTTCCTTCTTATTCTCCTGGCTTCCCGTAAGACCTCTCTCTCTCTCTCTCTCTCTTGGCTTCTCGCAAGACTTCTCTCTTGTCGTAAAACACACTATATCCAAACAATATAGGGGAAGGCACAATACTGTACTGTGTTTTTAAGTACAGTAATTTTTTGAATGTGTTTTTATGATTAAATTTATTTATTACGGGGAATTCGTCGAATTTATTATTTATTTAAAAATTTAAATTGATTCGATACCTGTAGTTATAGCTAAGTGATTGTATAATGTTGATTTGATTGTAAATAAATGAACACAAATTATAATTTTTTTAAAAAATGTTATTCAATCATTTAACTATAAATATTGGATCAATTTGAATTTTAATGTGAATAAGAAGCTCAATGAACTCTACGTAATAAACGAATCCAATCATAAAAACAAGTTTGAGAAGGTGCTAACAGTTTTTAAGCACAGTAGTGTGTTTTGAAGCTTTTCACGAAAAACATAGCTAAAGGTATTAACTAGATTTGCTCGTTTTCTCAAAAAAAAAAATAAAAATTAAAAAAAGGACAGAAAATTGAAACTTTGCGACTTCTTGTAGTTCTTCTTTTCTTTTTATTTCATTTTCATAGTTGTTTTCTTACAAAAAATAAATTAGCTTTTGTCTTGTTTTTCTTTCTCCGTTTCTTTCTGTCATTGATAGATATATACATGATTCAGTTTGTATTTATTTGAGAAATTTGGCAGCTCAGTGGTCTTAACCTTATAAAGTTCCTCACCCGGTCAGCGGTTAGAATCCCCTCAACTCCCTTCCTCTCTCCCCTTCCCTCCTCTTCCCCCTGCCCTTGTACTCTCTATAAAAAAAATTGTATTTATTTTGTTATTTTTAGATAAACTAGTTCAATGGTTTTAAGAATTTAATATCAAACCGTGTAAATCGGAAATGAAACCAAATCGGACGGGTAGAAGGCGGTTTGGTTTGGAACTAATATGAGAAGGGGTCAGGAAATAAGGTCAGTTCCGGTCAATAGAAGAATTAAAAATAAAACGTGAAAAAAAAAATGAATTCAACCAAATATACGAACACCTGTAAAAAAAGTACTAACTCAAATTATTTGAAAAACAATAAATAATTCTTCCAGCAATTGAACTGCAAACTGTGCAATTCGATGAATTCAGGTAGCTGGCATTAATAAAATAAAGACAGAAATAAATACATATAGGACTGCACGTGTATACAGTGGTATTTGGTATTGCTGAAATTATTAAATTATGAATTGTAGTTTGCCGCAAAAGTTGTAAGTGTTTGATACAAATTGTAACTTATAACTAGAAAAAAAAAAGTAATTATAAGTTATAACAGAAGTTGTGAATGCTTTGAATAATTTATAATTTATATCTAAAATTAATAGTAAAAAATCAAAAAATACTAGATAATATCATTTCATATTCATTCGTTCAGGTTCAATGCCTAATGAGATACGGTACAGCATCTATTAGCCCCGTCTTTTTTATCCTTGTATTTTTTTTCCCACTTTCAGAAGAGACGATTTAGGAAGCGGAGGCGAGAGTTTGCGAGTCTCAGAGTCATGGGTTCAAGGGTGGATGTGCAAGCGACCACAACTGTGCTCTGGTGTGCAGGAACGAAGGCTTTTCCGGTGGCAAATGTCGGGGCTTCCGCCACCGATTCTTCTGCACCAAACTATGTTGATTGTCTGGCGCCCCTCCTCCTCCCAATGCCTTTGGGTTGCCTTTAAGTTCTACTTCTGCGCTACCTACTAGGAGTAAATTATGAAATAAATCTCTTCTCCGACGAGTTGAGAAGAAGTCTGTCGTCGCCGTTTCAGTCCAGTCAGGGTCCGTTCTTCTGTCTTTGGTTCCAACTTTCAACTTGAAAAAGAACTTGCAGGGTAATGATATATGTTGCTTCTCCTTTTAGTGTTTGCTTTAATGATAATAAGGAATCTGTTTTGAGATATAAAATGCATTTCACTGAGAAAATAGAAGTTTAATTTGATTTTATGCTTGTACTGATTGGTCAATATATTGTGATAGTTACTAGCTAGTCAATCAGCATTAGGTTTTGTCAGAATTGTTAAAATGTTGGGTGTGCACTTTGTATTACGTTGAATTCATGTAAATACGTTTTGAGTTATATATGTTTTTGGATTAAGATAGAATTATAAACTCACAAAAAACCCAATATGATATACGGTTTTATAGCTATATGGATTAGAATTTTTATGATTTGTCTATAAATAAGAACCTTATAATTCAAATTATTGTGTGAATAATTGAATCAAACGAGTAGAGATGTAGGGAGATGTAAAAAAAAAATTAAGGGCACCAGAGTAATCTTTGAGTGAGGAAACGAGATTTGTTTCAAATCTCAACTTGTGGGTGTCGAATTTTGAAATATTTTTTACTTTATGATTGTACACTTTCAATTGACATTCTTGCCAATCCACATACTACAAGAAAATGCACATTTTGCGACTAACCATTTAGTCAACATAAGTCCAATTTTTGGTCGCTATAATGTTTTGGCGACTTAATTTTTTAGTCGCCACGTTGGTCGGTAATAACTTGACACTAAATTTTTTTGGTGACTAAATTTCATTTAGTTGCTGTAAATTTTGTTTCTGCAACCACAAGTTTGGTCGGCAATGTAACATGCGATGACCAATACCAGTTGTCGCTGAATGTAATTTAGTCGCTGTTATACCTCAATTCCGCGACAAACTAATTTAGTCGCTAAATATAATTTGGTCACTGTTGGTACCACGATTTTGCGACAAAATTAATTTAGTTGCTGAATGTAGTTTAGTCACTGTTGTTTGTTGATTCTACGACCAAAGTTTTTTGTCGCTAAAAACATACTATTAAGAATTTTGCGACTACCTACTATGGTCGCTGAATGCAATATTGTAATCAAATGTTTCACGATCAAAATTTATAGTTGCCAAAAACAACCTATCCTAAATCATTTGGCAACTAATTAATATAGTCATCAAAAATTCATTTTTTCGTAACACAATTTATTTGTCGGTAAAAGCATCCCTTGTAACCTTTTATATTATATAAAAATTTTATAAAATAATATTTAATATTCATCCATACAAATCATAAATATTCATACCCAACACAAATATTCACTAAAAATAGTACTCCATACGTACATAAATCTAGCAACCCTTCTACATGTCCATACAAAATTTCAATAAAAAATAAAATATTCATCTAAAGTTTCAAAATAAGATCCAATCTTTCAAATATTATTTAAAGTTTTAAAATGACATTCAAAAGAAAATCTGATAATTAAGTTCCTTCAAAAAACATAGTAGAACCATAATCGAACTGTATCCAAAAGTACCATTGCATATCTACAAAGAAAAAAAAACCATGGTCATTCATTAGGTCCGATTGAAGGAGATGGTGCAACTGCAAAAATAACAAATCAAATAACAATTCAATCATCCAAATAAGAAAGTTATGGAATGAGACAAATAGCAACAAGTATTAGCATACTTGAAATGGACGTAAATATTTTGGTTAGGTTTTAATAGAAAATATTCTAAGCATTTAAATGTTTTAATTGCTTATTTTGAAATTTTAGAGTTATTTCGCAGGTAGTTATTTCACAGGTGATTATTTTTCTATAACTCAAAGAATATTCTAAGTGTTAGAAAAATTAAAAATTTCGACAAAATCTCCTCTGTTTTTCGAATTATCTCAAATTTTCTGAAAAACCTATTAACCATCAATAAAATAATTTACCTAGGCACAGCCTGGACCTTAACTCACAATAGCAACCACAAACTACTTAATAACTATTCGTCTAAGTTTCATAACAATTATACTACTGCCACAAAGAATTAAACTATACAGATTTAAATTATGAATGAATTTCAGATGATATATATAATAAATACATTACACAATAAATACATAATAAAGTAAGATGAGAGTACCTATATCATTCATCTGTGTAATAAAAACAGAAAGAGATGGTGCATTAGGTCCGATTGAAGGAGATGGTGCAACTGCAAGAACAACAAACCAAATAACAATTCAATCATCCAAATGAGAAAGTTATGGAATGAGACAAATAACAACAAGTATTAGCACACTTGAAATGGATGTATATGTTTTGGTTAGGTTTTAATTGAAAATATTCTAAGCATTAATTAAAATGTTTTAATTGCTTATTTAGTTGTTTTAGAGTTATTTTACAGACGGTTATTTTCCTATAACTCAAAAAATATTCGAAGTGTTAGAAAATTAAAAATAAAAGATGTCTAGACACTTTTATAAAGATTCTCAGACGGGTCTAATGGTTTATGCATATGTATGTATATAACTATTCAACACCAACCTACGTATTGCAGGTTTTACCGTAACAATCCATCTCAAAAACGAGTTCCCAAACTTTAATCTAAAAAATCATGGATTCACAAATTACATTTCTGTAACCGTTGTATCATTCTTTTTTTTTTTTTCAATTCCATCACTTAGATTTCCAATCAAGCTTTATAGCGTTACCATTTTAATATCAAATCAATAAACCTCATGGTTCTTTAAATCACAAGTCCCAACACATTTTTATAACGATCTCATCGATATGAAGCCGTACAAATCGATCCACAGAATACGTCATCTTTATTGGGAGGTAGTGAGCTGACTTCGTCAACCTATCCACAATTATCTAAATAGCATCATTCCCTTTGGGTGTTCGAGGGAGTCCGGATACGAAATCCATGGTATTATGTTTCCACCTCCACTCGGGTACTGGTAACAGTTGTAATAATCATGTCGGCTTCTGGTGTTTAATCTTAACTTGCTAGCATACTAAACATCTTGTCACGAAATTCTCTACATCCTTCTTCATGCCACTTTACCAATATATTTCCTTTAAGTCTCTATACAACTTCGTACTTCCCGGATGCATGGTGTATGTTGAGTTATGCGTTTCATCTAAGACTTGCCTCCTCAACTCCCCATTATTGGGCACATACTATCTGTGACCGAACCACAACACGTCATTTCAAATTTTAAATTATGTCTTCCTTTTAGCCACTGTTTTTGCCCTTATCTTAATCACTTGATTATCTACCAATTGTGCTGCTCGAATTTGATCTAAAAAAAGCTAGTCTTACGCTCAGAGTTGCTAATAGACCTCCATTCTTTCTTATGGCAAGATGGGTTCTAAGCGTTCGCATTTCAGAAAATGTACCAACTCATACTGCTTGTAGATCCGCTATTTTTCCCCAATGGTTTTTAACTTAAGGCATTCTCTACGACATTAGCCTTCCCCGGATGATAGTGAATCGTGCAGCCATAATCCTTAATTAACTCCATCCATCTCCTTTACCTCAAGTTCAGCTCTTTCTCAGAGAAAATATACTTTAAACTCTGATGATCCGTAAAGATCTCACAAGGGACGCCGTACAAATATTGTCTCCATATCTTGAGCGCGAAGACGATTGTAGCTAACTCTAGATCGTGGGTAGGGTAATTCTTCTCATGAGGTTTTAATTATCTATATGCGTCTATAGATATAGGCGATAACCTTCTTGTGTTGCATCAATACACAACCCAAACCTTGGTGTGACGCGTCACCATAAATAACAAAACCCTCGTTGGCTGATGGAAGGGTAAGTACAGGTGCTGACACCAATTTGGACTTCAACTCTTACAAACTTCATTCGCATCCATTGGACCATTCAAACTTGACATTCTTCTGAGTTAACCGAATCAAGGGCTTCACAATTAGGGAAAAGTCCCGAATAAAACGCCGGTAATAACCAACTAACCCCAAAAAGCTTCATATCTTAGTCACGCTAGTTGGCATTTTCCAATTGACAACCGTTTCCACATTCATTGGGTCCACTTGTATTCTCCCTCCAGATATAACATACCCAGCTACACCACTCGATCCAACCAAAACTCACACTTTTTGAATTTTTGCATACAACTAGTGCTTCCTCAGGATCTACAAAGAAATCTTTAAATGTTCCCTGTGTTCCTCCTCACTCCGAGAATATATTCGAGTGTCATTTATGAACACAATTACGAATTGGTTAAGAAAACTCCTCAACATCCAATTCATCAGGTCCATAAACACAGTAAATGCAATCGTTAATCCCGAAAGGTGTCACAAGAAATTCATAATGCTCGTAACGAGTCCTAAAGGCAGTCTTGGGTATATCTGACTCGTACACTTTCAATTGATGGTATCCTGATCTCAAGCCTATCTTTGAGAACACTCTGGCTCCTTACAGCTGGTCAAACAAGTCGTCTATCCTAGGCAAAGGATACTTGTTCTTAATGATCACCCTATTCAATTGTCGATTGTCGATACACATCCTCAGTGTTTCATCCTCCTTTTTCACGAATAGTATAGGTGCTCCCCATGATGAGACACTAGGTCGGATGAATCCTTTTCTAATAATTCCTGTAATTGTCCCTTCAACTCTAGTAGCTCTGCAGGTGACATTCTGTAGAGAGGAATAGATATGGGCGCTGTGCCTGGGTAGAGATTGACTATAAACTGTACTTCTCGATTTGGGAGTAATCCTGGTAAATCATTTGGGAAAAAAATGTCTAGAAACTCGCAAATCAGTGGTACCTCCGAAAGCTTCTTTTCTTCCATCTCTACGTCCATCACGTGTGCCAAAAACCCCTGGCAACCCTTTTTCAACATCTTCGAATCCTTAATGGCCGACACGATACGGATAGGTGTTCTACTCTTATCCCATTGGAAAACGAATTCCTCCTCTCTGGATATCCTAAAGATTACTCTTTTCCTAACATAGTCTAGCGACGCATGGTAGGATGACAACTAGTCCATCCCAAGAATCAAATCAAACTCAGACATAACCAAAAGCATCAAATCTACTAACATCTCCCTATCTTCTATCTTCACACAATCTTTACACACTTTTAATTACCACTCTAACCTTATGACCATCAAGAATAATACCGCTACTTGAACCTAATGCGTCACTAGGGATAAACATACCACGTAGACTAAATGCTCCATAGGTATATGCTTACCCATACAAACCCAAACACAACCCTCGCCATACCATAATATATATTCGCATCTTTCCTTCTCATACGTACCACTCACCCAACAATACTTCAACCGTACAGTACTAACTCCTGATTCTAAAATCTCTTACCATCATCATTCAATCCCTTTACACATTCTCGATTACACAACCGAACCAAAAATCACTTTCGCACTTTAACTATTTCATCTTACCCACATTTTACTAAGACACTCGATTCACTCAAGGCCAATTTACAAAAATCATATCCATTAATTCGTACAGTTTCACTTACGCTTCCACTATTCTCATCCAAACACTTACTCCTCCCGCGTACTCACATTAAGTTGCTTCGCAACTCCACCAGAAAACTAGAATTATATCACCCTTCAACTTCTCATCCACACATTCCCATGAGAAAATTCCTTCTCTATACAAGCAACCTTTATGCACTAATCTAAACAGATTTTCCCTAACGTGTCACATCACAAAAGGTTTTCGAAAGTAACTTTCTTGTGACTCACATCGATACCATAACGAAAACCGAATACCAACTCCATACGAGTTACACAGTCTAGATGTCAAACGAATATAAATAGATACTTAAGAACTTACCACATGAACAACTTAGTCTATCTAAAATGCCTACTCCACCGCTCAAGCAATTTTCAGCGTCAACAGGACTAATTGTTTCCACAAACTCCTTGGTATCCAAATTCTTGAATTGTTTAACTAAAGAGTTACAGGTCCGTCTGGCCCGCATTGCAATTCATGTTTCGCTGTGTTCACCTATCACGCCCCAAACTCCAGGCCACATGAAACACCCATAAACAACCAAACATACACTCAACCCGAGAATACACTCTCAAAGTAAACATACATGCATTGTATATAAACGCTAAACGGCATACATTACAAGGCTCCAACGCCGAGAAACATGTTATAACATACATGATACGGATAGAAACAAAAAGGAAGACTATAACTCTTTCACCTTTTCAGCACCTCCAGATCAACCAGCGTGATCGGTACCTGAAGAAAAGCAAATCCCACATCGTGAGCCAAAACTCAGCAGAAACTAGACAAGTATGCAGTATAACCTAAACATGCTAGAAAAATATCTAACTCCAGACGTCACATGCCACACACCCGTCATCCGATACCCGAACAACCCATCCACAAACCGTGACCCATCCACACACCGGGACAACCAACACCTAGACCTTCCTCTGACCGATTCTTACCAGAACCCAACCTTAAAATCGAACCACGGACCTACACGTCCCGAGCATAACCAACATGCACACAACCATGCCACGACTCCCAAAACCTAACCATGCACGTCAACCCAAGGATGACATCTAAACAAAACACCCGAGGTCACTCACGACCCCCAAACCACCACACGACAAACCGAACCCCAAAAGGAATCCATAGGTATTTGAATCGGCTAATTCTAATAAATCAATCAATTGAATACCACAGGACGCCAATGGGAAACCAAAACCCAACCATCGAACCACCATCACACTGCCCAGGAGTTTAGTCGACTGACCCAAGCCCCCAGTCGATTGAACAACACATTGGAAAACCACAAAAATGCCTCAACGCACGGTTCAGTTGACCGAATCCCACGGTCCAATCGACCGAACTCAAGAACTATGATCCAGTCGACTGAACCTATGAGTTCAGTCGACCGAACTCACCCAGAAACCGTTTCTCAAGCTACGGGTCAGCCCTCTAAACCACAGATCGAAGCCTTGAAACACCCTTTTTAACACCTTCCAACATACGTACACCCAGGCCTAACACTAAGACCTCAAAAGAAACTCCCAACACCCGATTTCATCCACAAAATCTACAAAAAACTAATTTTTCACCCAAAAACTCAACTGAACATAATCTCAGATCTACAGCAAACCAACCGGTAAAAAGACACCCGATTTCACGTAGCACCCTTATAAAAAATACAGGTCTAGAATTCTATCACGGTGAGTTCAAAACTCGACGTCTTGATCCACGTGCATAACTGATCCTTGTTGAAATCAAAATCTGACCGAATGGTTGTGTAGACGACCGTGCCAAAAGTAAGGATTTGCTGTTGAATCGTTGAAAATCGAGCCCTAGGCCCTCGAGAAGTTAGAGAGAAGGCAGAGAGAAAATAGAAAGCTTGTTGGAGAAGTTTTAGAAAAATATCTTTTTGAAAATATCTAACTCCAGATATTTATAGGCTTCCAAAATATCTTTTTTTTAAATTTTTCAAAATTCGCACCACAATGGCCCACGGCCTCGGGAACCTACCCCGTATGCATATCTAAGCCCGATCATGCATCAAAAGCAATAAAAATATGCTCAAACGAAAACATGTAATGCGCGTCCGAAAACGCCGAAAAAGAAAACGGGTCTGGGTCTCACATCACCTGTCTTGCGTAGTTGTTCATCTCGAGAACCGTCATCCATGTTCTAATCTAAAAACATAATCCATTCTTGAACCTTCTACATCTTATCTCCTCATCAGGCATATAAGTTTCATTATTTAATTTAATCCCTGAATGTCCTCGGTGAAAAAATTGACATTCTAATTAAATTAAATAATTATCGAAACCAACAAGAAAAATATTCGTGCGTATAATGGGCTACGTGAGAGATCACGAGGAAGTGTAGGACTTGGCTAACCGTACGAGAAAATCGGATATCCCTAACTCTGTTCCCGAGCTAGATCATTTCCCGTACGAACCTGAACTTATTCCACTAAAGGTCCTGACTGAACTCCCGACTCTAACTCAAATTATGTCTTGAGTTTTCAATTATCAAATGCACTGAATTCTCCCCACGTTTAAGATATGGATT